>JACXGJ010001313.1:62651-87553 GCA_016801105.1 Esox niger | reverse complement strand
TAAGGAGATGTTAGTTGGGGTGGTAAGGAGGTGTGTCTAGGGGTAGTGAGGAGGTGTAACTAGGGATGTTAAGGAGGTGTAACTAGGGGAGGTAAGGAGATGTTAGTTGGGGTGGTAAGGAGGTGTGTCTAGGGGTAGTGAGGAGGTGTAACTAGGGATGAGGAAAACAAAACATGGTCTGTCTGTGGTTTGAATCAATTCCGACTCAGAAGCACTTCACATACAACACCCTAAAATAGAAATGTACAGAGTCTGTGGGAAGTCTGATGACATGGGGCTGGCAGGTGACTTGTACAGTGTGAATGGTCATTCTTGATTATGATCTTATTTGCCCATCAGAAAAGTATATTCACAATTGGACACGCACATGTTTACTTGGACCCCCAGAAACTCACAGAGAGATGCATTGGAAGAAACAGAGAAACACATACAGAACATACATACATACATACATAAATACATACATACATACACACAAATATGCTCTCAGTCTATTTTCTTCTCTCTATCGCTCTTTATTTCTCTCTACTCTTTTTGTCTCAGTCTTTCCTCTCAGATTGCATTAGTCCAACAGGAGTGCTGAGAGAAACTGGGTCAGAGTATTTTACTGCACTGACCTAACATGGACTTATCTGTATGAATTTTCAAACATACTGTATTTCTCATGACGACTGTCCAAGCTTTTGTTCTAAGGATTATTAAGCCCTCTATAATGAGCATCCTTTTCTCCTCTCCCTTCTTAGTCATCATTCTTGGATATCCACCAATGAAATTGGGGTAGACAGAAAACAACTGCCGCCCACAAATCATATCTATCCTGTGCACAGTTTCTCTGCATCAACCCCCAGTGACCATTCAAGTCCTAATATCTGCTTTCCTTCATTAATTTCAGTATTATCGCCCTGTCATCTGCGCAGCTGTGAAGACATTCAGCCTTGTGTGGTCGGTGAGAGAAAGAGAGAGATAAAGCCCTGGTTTGTTTTTGTTTTGCCTTTTGCCAGGAAGTGGTGGAAGATACTAGAATTGTGCCCTAACCAGCCCAGGGAGAACACATTGGATATTGATAGCCAGGAGTAGATAGCACGGTGGCCTGTAAGTCAGCTCAGATGTTGTGAAATCTAATCTGTACCGTTGTACGAGACGCTTCTCCAGGCTGGGGAGGTGTGACAGTTATTTGTCATTTAATAGGTGCGCTTCAATTTACACGACAGCTTAATGTGGAAATTACCCAGCACTCTTCTCTTTGTGGAGATCAAGGTTTCCGGGAGGACGACCTATTACTCTCCCTACTTTCAGTAGTAGCTAGTGTTTTGAGGCAGAATTCTCCCTAAAATAAATGAGTGTTTAATGATCAGTTTCTCAAAGTGAGGATTGTCCTACTGTTCATGTAGACTGAAATACAAATCCTGTGGCTGAAAGTGAAGCTGGACTTCCCCATGCGGATGAAGATAATACACTGTCAGTCACTGTGGACAACCCAGGGGGTCTGACCAGTGGCACATCACACTCCTAATGACTCCTACTGGTGATATTTCAAACCCACAAGACATTACTCAACAGATTTAATAGGCATAATATTGGGGAAAATGATATCCTGTCAGATCCATATGGGTCGTTGGTAAACAGTTTCTAATGAAAGTCCACACACTTTTTGCGTGGTCTTCACATGTTACTGCCTTACAATGTCAATGGGGAATCATTTGGATTATTTCCCCTAACTATCCACAGAACCTCAAAATGTCAAAAATAACTGAAAAAAATTCTATACAAAGTTGAAAACTAAGGCAAACCTTCCTCTTAGGCATCCATTCCAACCCATTCTGCTTTGTACCACACCACTTGTCCAAGCAAAAAAGTAAAGTTTATCAAACTGTGTGAGCTCACACTCAATCACCCTGCGAACTCAGTCTGCTTTGCAGGGACCCACACTGCCTAAGGGAGTTACTAAACCATGATTAGGATGGAAAATCCCTGCTGATAATGCCTTTCCCTCCTTGGGTGGGCAATGCTGGCCAATTTTCATTGGCCAATAGGAATCCTAAATTCATGAACAATCAAGACTAGTTGAACAATCAAGATTCAAAGAAATGAAATAGCACCTTCATATCATTCAACTAATGAAATTTTTAGCATACAGAAAATGACTGAATTTTCCCATCAACAAAATATAACTGTCCTGTGTGTATAACAGGTGTGCTGAATGTGCATCGCTAGGCATGCTTTTGTCCATACACCCCTAACCTGAGTACTAACTCTCATTATGTTATAGTCATGTGATCGGCCTTAATCTTTTGATTGGGTGTGACTGCCCAAGGGAAGATATTGGTGAGATGGAATCTATTTTAATGGAGATCATGTACCCAATCTAGTAAAGACTTATATGAAAATAACACCTATACAGTATCTACCGTCGTCGAACAACGTGTCAGACATGTTTTTGATTGTGCAAAGAGAAGTATAACCTTGATGAGATGATATAATATCCAGCAGGACAGCACCCTACATCCCACTGCTGGCTGGCCTCTGCAATTGAGTAGGGTTGGTCTTGGTCAGTGCCTCAATGGCAAACCAGATGCTGTTGGAGGGCCATTAGGGGGCAAGTCTCAAGTGCAAATGCCAATCCCCCAGGGCAGTGAATGGGACATTGCTCTTTGTACAGTGCCATCTATTGGACTGGTAAAAACCAAAACCAAAGAAATCGAAATATCCAAGGGTTAGATTTTCAAAGGGTTCAGACAGATTTGTTGTATTATCTTTCCTGGGCTTTGCTACATTCACATTTCTATAGACCCTCATTCTCAGTCAGTGTCAATCCAACTGTCCTCCTAACATGATGCTGCTTTCTACGTTATTGGACAATACAGGCAACACAAAAACATACATAGAAAATAATAAAGCATACAGCGATGATTACTCAAGTGTAATGACATGCAAATATGTATTTTTTGATTTGGAAAAATATTTTAATTTTTCCAGTTAAAAACCTTTAGCATTGGAAAAGTGGAGTAGGTCGTGTAGATCCAATTAATTCGGCTTTGAGATAACATTTCAAGGCAGCAAAAGGCAGCAAAAGGCAGCAAAAGGAAGCAAAATGTGAAGCGCAAAGGGGTGTGACCTTCACTTGCCACTGTACAAATAGAAAGGAGACACTTATCATTGAAAAAGGAAGAGGAAAGACCAGCAGTTAGACACGGTACCTGACTTCACTCTCTTTAATGTGACCTGCCAGCTCCTCCACAAACTTCTCCCCCTTCATCCAGTAGATGATTGGCCTGGACTCTCCACTGTATCCGAAGAAGGCCTTGCAATCCAGGCTCAGGGGCATACCTGGAACGAGAAGGAAGCAACTCACAGGTCAGCAACTGAGAGAAGAGCCCCTGTTACACGCGTGTTTGCCTGCCGGTCTATATGAACATACTGAGACAGACACACACACACACACACGCACACACACACACACGCACGCACGCACGCAACCCAAAACTCCACTGTCATCTAAAACCAACTGAAACAGCCACCCGGATAACATGCCTCCTGGCCATACACGATGGTGGGTCAGCAGCTTAACAAGACTGGCTGTGTGATCAGGTGGAAAAGCAGTCCTGTAATGTTTTGTTTATCGAACGCTGGCTAGCCGACACCCCCCCCGGCATAACGAGAAAATAAAATCAGCCGCATCCAACCAGCCAGGGGTCTCTAGGTGAACACAGGGCTAAACCAGGCTGTGGGTAGGTTCCCGACACCAGGTATAGGACAAACGACACTAATCCCTGGTCGCTGAGTGTCAGTCGTGACAACATCAGAAGTCAGGATTACTGTGACAATCCCAAAAACAAAGAAATACGAAACGAGAATAAACGCGTGTCCACGAGTTCTGGAGAAGATCACAAACCTCCGAAAGAGAAGAGAAAGAAGCGTTGCTCATAAAACGTTAAGCATCTCTGTCAGCCTACAACATCTCTCAGACACTCTTGGCGTGTCACGGAACATTCCATCCCTTCTGCCGCCCTCCTTCATTCACACCCTCCCCACCCTGCCCCCACCCCTCAGGCTGTTTGGATAAGCATCACTTTGGATTTCGTAACTTTGTTTTTGGCCGCAGAGTGCGTGGCTACGTGTGTGTGAGCGAGTGGGTTTCTTCTACCCATCTTCACAGAGGTATGGGCAAATGAGGTGTGGCAGGTTAGTCTTTGCACATGGCTCCGAAGGTCTTACAAGGTAGTAAAAGCGTTCACACGTCAAGCCATTTGGATAAACATCAGACTCAACATGATTTTGTGCTGTAGAGCTGACAGCTCAGAGAGAAGGCTGGAGACTGATGATATGTGCAGCTATCTGGAACCTGCCGTTAAAGACAATCCTGACCATAAACAACCCTACAACACAAAACCCCACCTCTCTCTCTCTCACCCTGCACTGTGAAATAACCACGTGAGGCCTCCATCTGCTTCGAACAGAGAATGAGGGAATATTTTAATATGTGCCATTGTCATATGATTGAAATGGTGTATTGGAACGAGAAAATAACTCATTGAACAGACAAAAAGAAAATAGCTTTTATCCTCCACAGGGCCTGTTGTATGCTTTGATGTTTCTGTGAGAAGGTTCTCTGGTTTTGTCCCATGGGAACAATTCCTCTGTATTTCTGCCACTCTCTACTGGCCGTCAAAGCCACTTCAATTTCTCCCACATCTCCTGTACCTCCAGATGAGCTGATTAAATGCTAATATTTCAGAAAGGTCCCTTTGACCTCTCCCCAGCTTTACTGACAAAGGCCGTAAAGAATTCTTTAAAGTTACGTTCCAAATGGCATTCTAATCCCTGCGCTGATTCGGGAACCTGCAGCGATGTAGACAAAAGCAGTGCAATACATAGAGAAAAGGGTGCCATTTGCAAGGAAGCCTCAGGCTGCCATTAGAAGAAATATTAAAGGGCTTTTAAAAGAGGAGAAAGAATGAAGCCAGTGACAGAAGATGACAAAAGTGAACCCATCACATCCCTGGCACGTGATTAGTTACTTCCAACATTACGGAAACGTCTCTTACTTTGACTGAAAAATAACAGTAGAGGAAAAAGAAATATCTGCGCCAGTAATTAATCATTAATATAAATGGAGGTTTGATGATCCAGACCACTTACAGAGGAGGATGTCAGCTGTGGATGACCATCGTCTTCCACAGCTATCATGACCTGAAGGCCAGAAGTCTCTCCTGTCCTAGCCGGCTGCACCAATTGGGTAGCAGGATGGGGAAGAGCTTTGCTTGGGCTGAGCAGGAGCTACACTCTCATAGGGTGGAATGGCCAAGAGAGGAGGGGTTGCAAAACAAATAGCTTCAGGAGGGATTAGGGTGATTGGGCATGCTGTTAGTGAGGAGATGCTCCCCTTGCCACTCTGTAGACAAGCACCATGGTGTTATTGTGGATAGATGGTATGTATTGTAAAGTAGTGCAAAGTACAATACTGAAGAATGAATATGCTGCCAAGACTTGCTGCTGCTGCCAACAAATCCAAACAATCCCTGTGCATTGTGACGGGTCAGTGTGTGGGAAGAAATATTCACACGCAGCATCCGCAAAAATAAATGATGAGGAAATAAGGTTGATGCTATGAATATAAATGCAATATTTGTTTACCTCTACTGTCGTCAAAGCAAAGGACAGATATCTGATATAAGATATTTGAACTAAGAATGAGCAGAAATACAGTAGATCCTTTACACCTCTTCCTAATCATCTCAGCTAACTGGCAGAGCCTCTCATTCCACCTCTAAATATTTTGCAACCACATTAGCAAAATGGAGTCCTGCAGAGCACCCGGCCCTGTTAATGGCCAATAATAAATGATGAAGGCTGGGTGTTGTGCCTGGAAACGCTTTCAAATGGAGCCGTTCTAACACACTAAGATGAGGTTGTTGATTTCAATAACCGGAACAGAACAGGAACAGGCGCAACAAATCCTCGAGGCCCTAACCAATTATTCTAAAACACAACACATAATAATTACAGAATCTGCTGGGTTATCTTTGCTAGAAAGAAATCCTCAAAGCATTTAGTGACTAGGTATAACATACTGTAATTAATTATTAATAGTCTAAAATAGACACTGGGATCCTAATAAAATGATTTAAAAGTCATCCATTTAAAGGAAAAATTACAGTAATGAAATATGATGGAATATTGTGTAAAAAGACATCAAGTATATCTGTATAATGTGTAAGTTAGTCAGACAGTTTAATTCTACACGGGCCATTATAAGCATGAACAAAGTTTTATGTTAGTTGCCAATCTCCTTCAAAGTAAAAAGAGAAATAAAATGCTATCTACTGTTTGAGAACAAAATTAAATTAAATAATACATTGTTTTTTCATATAATATATATTTCTTTAATCAAACTGTTGTCATTTATATATCATCTAGAGTGCATTGATATTTTGGAGCCATGAAGTACCTAGCCAACAGTAGGTCCTTTTACATTTCTAATGACATGCAGGTACGAGCTTTCAACTACACGTGATGTGCCTCATTACCTACATATACTGGTCCTGCATGAAAAGGCATTGCAACTATTGTCTTGAGAAAGGCCAGAAGTCCGAAACGTTGACACATCCCCGCAATACGTAGACATGACACGAAATAAGCCCAACAAGCTGCCATCCACCCTTCATTATTACTGCAGCAACTGTAGAGTTCCTCTGACTTTAAGGAAATAGATAAAGGGTTTCCATGCCAAAACCCTGAACTGAGCCATTCCAATGTTACAGCTGTGATATTTGCTCACAAAAAGAGAAACAAATTGCGTCCTGAATTGACTTATCAAGCATAAATGAAAATGTTAATTTGTATATTTGTAGAACCCTATAGGAGTAGCAGTCAAGCCCCGTCACACAACCCTTCCAGTCACTAGAGTGTGAGAACATTGCTTCTCTTGTCACAATGGGTCACAATGCCTATGTGTTAAAATACAAATCTTTATTTCCAATGGCGAGTTATGCAGAGAGAGAGAGAGAAAGAGAGACAGAGAGAGAGAGAGAGAGAGAGAGAGAGAGAAGGGTTAGAAGGGTGAAAGTGTAATTAATGTCATCACAATGCTTCTGCTAGAGTTGTGGAGGTTTTGCATAATTCCTGTCTAGCAAAAACAGGTCCCGTTGTCACAATGTACTATCGGCCAGAAAGAAAGGCTAGTACGATGTCAAGAACCCCATTCTGCAAATTACCTTAGAAATAATGACCAATGCATCCGACGAAGAAGAATCGCTTCAATCAGCTTTCCAGATTATTTTCCAAAATGTTCCACCCAAATAAAATTTGGTCCCGCAAACATTTCTATAATAATCCCTTTATCAACTCGCTCGTGTGCATTTTTTCACACACACTGTCATACAAAAAAGCCTAGTTGGGTAGGAAAGAGGCAAGCACCCCATCATGGTTTTGATAACCACTGTGGAATCTGACCGGTGACATCATACCACACTGAAATCCAGTGTTGATGCAAGGACAGTAAAATTAGTGAGGTACCTGAGGAATACCCAGCCAGTGATTGATCTAGAACGCTTGTTAACCAAATGTCCATATCAGGATGCTTGGTGTCCTGTGTATTTGGGATACATCCAGTAACATTACCGTTTGAGTGGAGTGACTGCTAAACGAGGTGATTGAGCACAGCACCAGTCAGGCAACCAAATAGACAAACGGTATAAAAGCTCATTTACATGGTGCATAGACTGTTATTGGGTGACTGTATTCTGTGTATTGACATGCTTTCAGGTTTGACCTTTATTCGTCTAAGAATCCTTTGAGGCTACAAACTTCTGTGAATCCTTCCTGGGTACCAACCTACGCTAGTCAGAGAATCCTGAGGGGAATTGTCCTTTGACCTTTGCTATCTTAACAACAAAAACAAATAAAATCATATTCAATTGTTCTTCAAGAAACCTGCATTTACATATAATTACATGAATTGTTCTCTAGTACATGTTGTAACTGAGATCTATCCTACTGTTCATATGGTCCATGATTTCTCATCAGTGTGAAGAGTGGATCCCAGTCCTGTCCATTCATTGGTTCCTTTCAAGGTAAGTAAATACTTCCAAATATGTCAAATTGTAGATTATACTTTGTTAGTGACTAGAGAGAATTGACTGTTCCGGATAAAACGTCTCTGTTTAGCAAAACAAATAGGCTTTTAATTTCCCTCTTTTTAGAGAATGCTCAAAATGTCATCTGTGGGTCTCCAGGGCTATTGTGAAGAAACACTGCAGTCCTTCTGCAACTGAAGAAAAACTACAGGCCATTTCTGAAAACATACTACAAATATTTTTTGGGGATCAAGGTTCTGTGAAAGTCTGGTTAAACATTACAGTGCCAATTTGTAAAACCATATTTTGCAGTGTTTTCAAAAATACATAAAATCATAAGGGAGAGACTAGAAATTATGCAAGATTTTTTGTATGAATATAATTGCAATGACTAATGTGATAATATAATTGCAATGACTAAAGTCTTAGTTCTAGTTTACAAATGAAATCATACATTGCCTAGCGATTAGAGTATATGACCAGTGACTGAAAGATTGATAGATTGAACTCCTGAGCCAACAAGGGGAAAATCTGTCATTCTGTCCAAGAGCAAGCAAACTGTTCCTGTAACCTCACTCTGGATAAATGTGTGCTACATGACTAAAATGTACAATGACAGGTCACTTCCTACAAGATTTAAGTCATTTAGCAGACATGCTTATTCAGAGCGACTTGCAGTAGTAAGTGCATACATTTTTCATACTTTTTCTTTACTGGCCACACATGGGAATCAAGCTCCACCCTAAATAGAGACCACATTTCAACCAGGACAGTTACTATAACAGTTACCATTACATACTATAAACTGCTAGAAAACCCTTACAGCAGACACTACTGATATAGTCACAAAGTTCCCCACCACTGATTTTGCCACAAAGTTTACCAGACCAGAGAATGACCCCCAACAACAAACAAAAAAAAGCCTGACACTTTGGTTTCATGAAACATTTATGCGCAGCTTCATGTAAGAAATAAGAAACCAAGGATTATGTCTTCAACCCGTATCTTCCCCCAACTACTGATCCTGTGAAATTCTGTAATAGGGAGTCGCACAAACCCAAGGCAGAGCCGGGTATAAACCGAATATATCCCAAAAAAACAATGGGCAGAATTATACACAGACTACAAGTGTACAATGTACCAAGCTAGATCTACCCAGATATTGTTAATTAGCTATGTTCACTTCTAGTACCAAATTCCAGTTAATGTTTTAACCATTAGAAGAATGGATAAGGCTCATGCATTTGTTGCTAACTTTAGCAGGCTCATAGACACTGAGCAAAGTGTTTTTTGTGGTACAGTCTTAGCAGTCGTACTGTTCCGTGCCCCATATACTAAGTATTTATTTTGCAGTGAGTTTTTTATATAACGTCTGAAAATGAAATGCATGGATGGATGTCTTATTGTTGTTTCATCAGATCATAGATCCGACACCATCGTATGGGTACAGCAAAGATCTGTTCCCAGCCGACAATAATTCTATACAGCGTAGCGTTCCAACTTTTTTTTATTTAAATGAAACTGGTAGAGTTTAAGGTTTATATTTCTCATTTTGAGCTGGGTTTTTGATTGATGGCAGACAGAATAAGAAAACCCTTTCTTTTTTGATTTACTGCCTCTTCCAGTTTTTCAGTAGGAATGCACTGAGTTGATTATTATTTTGTACAGTTCCTACGATTCCATAGACACTTACTAATTGCCTGTGTGATACTATTTGACATCATTCATAAACATGATGTTTACATCTTACATTTTCCCTCAGAAGATCATTCTTTCTTTTAATAATATAGAATTTAGGCATTTTATGTGTTGTATTATCTGTTCTGAACAATCTGGTTGACAGAACTGTGTTGCTTGAATTACGATGAAGCACTCTTCAAACAGGGATCCATTTTCAATTCACAGAAAATGCTTGGTTTCAATCAGGATAACAGCAAATACTCCCTTTTAAACATTGGTTATGCCTCTATTTTGATGGCTACTGGAAAACCATTTTACTTTAATACTTAAGGGTTTTAGTCCTCCATATTCACACTACTTATATGTACAGGTCAGTTTTAGTTCACCTGGCTTTCCATTATACATTATACATTCATTTCATGACTTGAAAATCCATTCTCCTAGTGCTGGTGGGGCAATGAAAAAATATGTAAATTGTGTTGTAACCAGACATATTAAGGTAAATACACACGTATATGGACTGGCCACTTCCTGGATTTACTCTCAATCTTCACTGTTGCATGGCTGTTGGATATTTCTGGGATGTAAACACATGTCAACGTATGTTTTTAAGAACTCCAGTGTCTATTATTCAATTTAAATGAGTGGACCAGACAACTTAATATATGTTGTTAACATGGAAATGTCAATATTCTCTGGATGAACTTGAAGTATTAGATCATAGATGGACAAGTCCACAGAACACTGATATATTTTCGCTTGTCACCCAAATTGAACCAAATGACCTTATAAACACATCTGGTCAAACTAGGTCACATTTAGGAGGATTTTACAACATAATGCAACATGACTGCAACATGGACCAATGATCTACAAATCACCTTGGACCATAAATAACAACTCAAATTCTGGTTTGATCCTCCTGAACAAAGTAAACGACCCACTAATAAGCACCAGTGTCCCTACAAAGACTCATTCATGCAATGTGCTGATAACTGCCATCTGTATTTTCAGTCCTTTCAATATAACGATGAGATATTGACCTCCAATTGAGTGGCCATGGCTGAAATACCCAGTGAATGAAGACAGACCTTTTAATCGCTCAGTGCCAACTTTAATGCAATACAACTGTCCAGTGTGATATCTATGGCGGCGAGCCGTATCTCTTTGCACATGAGTAACATTTTCATGGTAGGAATCTAAGGACAGTTTAACAGCACATTTTATCTCCATTCTTTGGAATACAGTCAGTAAAATGGCAGCTTGTTGAGGGAGATGAATGATTTGTGAGTATATAACCACCACGCTGTACATGCCCTGCGGTGCTCTGTAATCTGACATGATTTACAGGCTGCCATTTTCAGCCATTTCCCCAACAAAAACCTTCCACCACTGTACATGCAATTAAATGCCTCGATACTATTTGCTGCCCTTAGATTCTGACAGTTTCACTTTGACTCTATGTGGTGGGGAGTCTACTGCAGAATGGAGTGGTATTTAATTAAATAAAAAAGGCTCCATAGCAACTGAGTGCCTGTGTTTGGGGGCAGGTGTACAGCAAGAGAGGTATATAGGAATTGCAGCAACACAGGGGGTTGGACTAGCTTGTCCTCCAGTCTCACAGCCCAGGTAAGGCTGTGTCACGTCAGGGATGACCTTGCCTGTGTTTGACGGTGGTGATGTAGCGAATCAACAGTCCTAATTGGCCTGGATCTATCAGAAGGGCCTGATAAGAAGCTCTGCCTCCCAACATCCTAGCCTGGCTGTGGGCTGACAGGTCTGTCAGTCTGTCACTACCTTTCCAGTCCCAGTTGCTTTGCTTTACCCCTGGCGCATGGATTGTCTTTTCAAACTAATCAAAAGGGACTTTTTCATCTTTAATTAGCTGTGATTAAAATAAAAGGCCACTTGGCCTGGATAGAGATATGGAGGAGGAGGGCTGTGTGATATCAACTGGGCCACTTAAATCAGCAGTAAGTAGATGTGCCCCAAAAGGTCCCCTGTTCATTTCACTGTGCAGAGCTGATTTGGTGAAAAGATGTGGATAGTGTAGGGAATAGGACACTTGACATTCAGTGGGAAACATTAGAAAATGTTTACTTTAATGACATGCTTGTGGATATATATCTTTTTGGGGGATCTTCAGTCTGCCGGACCAATAGATCCACATTTCCAATGCCTCTGTAAGTGTGCAGATCCTGTTCTGTGTTTATTCTTTATGCAGTCTTTGCTATACTAAGAGAATGGGCTACTCTGGTAAGTTTTGTTACATGCATATTACAACATTTAACCTTGGACCCATTTTACTACACTTTTACAGTGGCCAATATCGGGAAATGCATATTAAGCCATTCCCCAAATCTTAACCATTACCTAATCTATTACGAATGAATAACTTACCGAAACCTGAGTAACCAAGACTATCTGTAATACCTAACCTTTATAAGATCATACATTTAGCTAATTCATAACAGGCCATATGTTAAACATTGTCTTTGTCATCTCTGTCACATTCTAAGGGTACAGGACACAGGCGCAGAGGTTCTTCACATAAAGTTTGTTTAATCCACCCCGCCTTGGGGCTAGGAGAAGACAGTGGCCCCACCAGAGGAGCAGGAAGTTGCGGCGACCCCTCCTTGGAGGCAGGAAGCCCTGCTATCGGGGGCAATGCTTTGGTGCCAAGAGGATGTGGCAGCCCCACCTTGGGATCAGGAGGAGGCGGCAGCCCCACCTTGGGATCAGGAGGAGGCGGCAGCCCCACCTTGGGATCAGGAGGAGGCGGCAGCCCAACCTTGGGATCAGGAGGAGGTGGCAGCCCCACCTTGGGTTCAGGAGGAGGCGGCAGCCCCACCTTGGGATCAGGAGGAGGCGGCAGCCCCACCTTGGGATCAGGAGGAGGCGGCAGCCCTGCTGTCAGATCAGGAGATGGCGGTGATCCCGTCAGAGGAGCAGGAGCAGGATTAGGGTCAGGACCAGGAGTCGTTGGCAGGCCCTGCCTCAGGACAGAGACTGGGAGGAGGGACAAGAGCTGGGATGATGGCAGAGGCTTGTGGTTCCACCACCCTGGGGGCTGTAGCAGAGGCCCATTGTTGTCCCACCCCGTCATTCTGTCATGTTGTAAGGTTACAGGACACAGGCGCAAAGGTTCTTCACATAAAGGTTGTTTTATCCAGATAAATCCGAGAACACGAGAAACTAAAGTCACATAAAACAAGCAACAGCAACAATGACATACAGGAGGAACTTAAATAACGAGGGAGCAAATGAGATACAGGTGGAAGCAATACACCAACAAGACTAATCTGAACAAAGAAACAGAGAAACTAGAACAGAATATAGAAATGTAACGACTGGCATGGCACAGGCCCTGGCTGGTTGTTACAATATTTCACTTTTTGCTAATTCATCAAATTGCACAACTGCTTTTCCATTGGTCAGTTAATATAAGATAACCTGACATAACCCAATACATTCTAAATGGAATGTCCCAGATTCACAGTAAGTTTGCTTTGTTACGTCGACCCTGGAGACGAGGTTGGTAATGCATGTGAAGGGAGAGGATATGCCCCAGAGAATCACTTAGTCCTCTTAACTCTAAGCCCCCAGACGGCCAGAAGGCACCTGAATGACCATCTGAGTCAGTCTAGAGTCACTAGATTCATGCCCAAGCAGACGGACATGTGACTAGACACGGCTGACAGCAGTGGCTTCTTATCTGGCTGCCTTCTGACAATAGGACAAGGGGACCAGAGGGGTCCAGAGGGACCCAATGTGTAGCTCAGGTAAACACGACCAAAATCTAGAAAAACCCTGTCAATGATTTTTTTTCTCTGCCTTAACCCAAACACAGAAACACTACAACAGAATGGAATTCGCTGCACTTAGTATTTTTTCAACATGTATTCTGTTTTTATACTTTAGGTCAGACTTATAAGAATACAGGTACAATTGTTTCTAGCAGTTGCGGTTTATAGCTCTTGTTCAAGATGAGAGGGTTGAAAGAGATGAGTAAGAGGAATTCATACTGGCACTAGAAATCTCCCATTTTGATTTGGTCCCTCTCAAAACCGACAGAGGGTTGTGCATCTGTTCACTTAGGGCTATTGATTAGCTGATAGCGCCCAAAGACAAACATGAAAGCAGCCAGCAGCAATACGCACAGTGCGATAGATCTTTCTCAGCAGTATTAGTCTCCCCCGTTCACACGCTTGGACCCCGTAATCAATTCTGCAGGATTTGGCATTTTGAAATCCACATCTGCTTAAGTCACTCACATCATTTCCAAGAGAACTTCTTACTAATACAAAGATGAGAAAGGAAGCACATATTACATTTTGAAGTACGCACACTGTGTGAGTGTTCCCCAGTTAAGAATCTATTTTTTATATAAAAATGTTGTTACAAAAACATGTATAAGATTCAAATGTGGCATTAACACCACCAGTCATGCAGTGACTTTTATCTGACAGTTTCTAACAGCAATTAAGAATCTCAGGGGGTTTGTGGTGTTTTTCCAATACATCACAGCTATGTGCTTTACCCAGGCACTCTGCTGGACTCTGATGCAGTTTTTCATAGAGTTTTTCCAGGGGGACTTGTTCATTTCAGTCGTTCGTTTGACCTGTTGGCCGCAATTAATTCTACAGCAGGATTAATACACACTCCTCCAGCAGTGGTGTTGGAGACTGGCTCTGACCAGCAACTCTCTACGAGGCAGCATAAGCGGAAAAGAAAAAAAATGCATCTTTAGAACTGATAATCGATTGCATATGGTGCAAGAATGAATCCAATTAAGTGATTATTGAATTTTATTGATGGACAGAGTTTTGTGGAACCAAAACACAAGGCTATACAACCAGCCTCTGCTCAACACTTGAACTGGAGAACAAATTGGTTGGGGCTTATGTCGCAGTTGCAGGGACTGATATCGTGCTAATCACCCTTGTCTTGTAGCAGACAAGCAGGTGAAAAACTGACAAGTGCAACCGGCTATGTAAAAATAAAAGGGTTTCAAACCCTAATGGAAATGTTTTTTATTTCTACATTAGAATTACCACAGGATATTAAACAAATAGTGGGTAAATAAATTATCTTTACAAAACATTAGATGGACTTTTGTTGTAATTGGAGGGCAAATGCCTCATTAGCGCCCCTGTAATTCAGAGTTCCACAGACAGACAGAGGCAGACAGAGACCGGCAGGCTGAGATACAGAAACGGGCAGAGACAGACAGACAGAAAGCCATCAGGGGAAATGAATAAAGACCATTCACCACTCACGTGCCTCATTAACATAACTGTTCCAACACAGAGGCAGAAATAAAGTAGGGAATCTACAAACCTGAAGAAAAATCAAGACGGGTAATTAAAAGGGCAAATCCTCTCCTACATTAGGAGGTGTTGGTTCACATAATCAGTTTATAAACTGAACCCTTTCACATTCCTTTCCCTAGAAAAAAAGTTGCTAGATGAAACCATCCCATCTATGGAATAGGACATGTTTCAATGAGCAAGATTAATTACCCTAGACAGATAAAACATATTATGCCAACCTAACATTTTCAATGAAAACATACTGTATTGGAGGCATTAATATATAAAATAATGTGAAATAAACCTTGGTTGAAGATTAAATGGACACATTTTGCAAAGCACTTCCCCTAAAAGATAATTTCCTCCCCAAGTGCAAATGGCTGGGATTCAAGCTGCTCTGATACCACATCTGAATAATTGGTGAGACCATAATTTCTAAGTGTAAAAATGTCTGATGAAATGAGAGCCAGCGAGAAGAAGAGAAATAAATGCCTGAGAGAGGGACAGAGGGAGGAATTAAGGAGTGAGCAGGGAGAAAAGGGGAGGTAGGAAGGAAGGGAGGGAGAAAGAGAGGGAGAAGGAGAGGGAGAACTTATTTTTTTATAGCTGGATGTATAATCTAATGTTGAGCCAACAGTTCCCGGATATGTTACTACAGAGGGTTTCGGCGGAAGTAAATTGATTTCGCCCAACAACGATTACTTAGAGCATTAATTCTGCTGTTTTGCAAATGTTCCTCGGGAGAGTGTGAGGAGAGGCTGCCAAACAGTGGGAGATATTCAGGGAGTTTTGTCAAATGACTATCGGCCTGGCTGGTGCAGCGGATGTGGTGTAGTGGTGCAGATTCCCCCGGCGACAGGCTTTCAAGTTAAAAGTTACACATCTTCATGCTTTTAACACTAAGACTAAGGAAGAAAGGTAGTAGCACAGCATTATTCTATTTATAATGTTCTACCGTTGTTCTCCCAAACTCGTAACGTCCAATTCTGAGTTACCATCTTGTTATCACATCAACCCCCATAATGCTCAGGAGTATTAGAGATTCGGATATCCTCAGAAAAATACGCAGACGTTCCGTTTCGTCTCACACAATCCCCTCAACCAGGAAGCAACCGGAATCAGAGCATGGGTGGGAATGCTGGGAATGCCTGCTTGACTAACAACGTCAGCTTCAGTTCAAGGCACCAGCCTTGCGTTAGGAAGTGGCTAGAGTTGGGAGAGAGCAACCGGACAAGCATTCTGTCAACACTTCCTGAAACCTCTCAGTCACAACTGGCTGTGACACACCCTGGGATAAAACAAGCTGTTTAGTGGCACCTCGCCGCAATGATGAAATCCCCTAGACAACCGTGACCCGGTCCTACAGTCCTACTGCATGAATCTCCTTAAACTCCTCAGCAGCGTCCTTTGCATCACCCTGGTTGGGATGCCATTGAAAGGAGAGCCCGGGTCAGTCATATGGACGATGTTATATACTGGGCCGAGGGTTTCCGGCCGGGTCCACTTCTGTCAGGACATCGTACGGAACAGCACCGTGGCGTTAGGCAGCGCCGGCGTGGGGGATTAGGGTCAACCTGGGGTGAGAGGGCATTGATTTGAATGAGCACTGCTCAGAGAGGCACATTTCCCATGTAGCACACCCCTCAAACAGGGCCGTCTGACCAGGCGTTCACAGCGTGTCGAGCCGGGCCCGGCGGTGGGAAGCATGTGCTGTGGACAAAAACGAGACAACAGAAGCGGTACAAGCCCTGTTTCTGTGCGCGTCTCCATATTTCCGTACATTTGGTTTGTGTTTTTGTGCCAAAGCTGTCTCCCCACAGTCTGACCGTGGCAGACGCGCAGAGAGCTTGGGAGCGGTGCAGTAAACAGCCTCCCAGGCAGCCAGGAAGCGAACATCTGAGATGCAGAGGCACCATCTGCACAGAAAACTGCAGCTGTATTTGCTGCCTGCTCTGGTGCTCAGGACCTAACCCCTCAGCTGCGCCATCCCAACCCCGTGCACCCGCCCCTGACTCGCACATACCTGGTCAGATCAGGAAGTCACAGAAAGGTCAGAGAAAGGGTACCACTAAACATACAGTCACCACCTGGAGGTTTCAGACCGGGAGTCCACAACAGATCAGCTCTGCACAGAGTCACATGGACAGATGGATGCCAGGTGTGCAGCAGTTTGTCATGAAATCTATTTTTTTGTTAAAGTAAACTAAACGCTATAGCTTTGTTTAATTGCAGTGACCGGCAAACGTTAGGGGATAATCATTGAACTGTGGGCAGAGCGTTTAAAAAGAAGGGACACCGTGGAAATGTGGCGAATCCACAACGGTTTCCTTAGCCTGAGTCGTGGTGCCAGAACGTAAGAGAAACATCACGCAATTATTTTAGGAGAGAAAAAAAATCGGGAGTTATTGTGTCATCCCTGGAAATTGATAAACGTAATATCCGTTATAACAGGAAATTAAGCTGCCATGGTTTGAAGCCATTCCTGCTATCTGTTAAATGAAGATGCATGGAAATTGTCATTTGGGAAACTTCCAGTGCTCCAGTATGGCTCTTAAAGAAAGTCAGGTACCGTCTTTGTATTGAGGCCGATCTTGACAGACATCTAATTAACAAGTACTTGATGGGTAACTTAAAAATGACAGGGATCATGACCATCGTTAAAAAAAGATTAAATTAGATTCAACCTAATCTTCAATTTGTGCCCAGGTTAATTACCTTCACAGCCTTTTGGGCTATATTAACAGCATGACTACCCAGATAAAAAAAGTGGTATCATTAAAAGGTATATATCTTGACACAGAGTAGGTCATTTTCATTTGCGTCATGTCACTGTTGTATCATCATTACAAGAGAGAGCCCAGGACATAAACTCAGCATAGCTTTAGGCCTGCAGTGGATGAGGGCAAAGTCATTCCGTTGGCTGACAGCCGGTTTGAACTGAGAGCTTTCACATGTCTGACCACTAGAGGTTCTAGAAGGATCCAACCTCCGTCACAACCTAGTATATCCAGTGTATGCATTCATATCAAAAGTGGTGCACCAGAAAAAAAGAAACGTAACTTAAGGGCGAATTCTCTCCGATTAGAGGTGTGAAAAGACAGAGGCATGGCCAGATTGCACTTACGGGAACCCACAAATAAGTACTAAGAAACTCTTCGACCTCAGGTTGACTCTACAGAGACTAATGTCATGGAGATATGTGTCTGAAGTAAAGGTCTGACAGCGGAAGAGACAGGAGCGAGAGGGAATGGGGCAGTGCAGCTCTGTATGAATTAACCTTCTAACTATCCCGACTCCAGAGAAGGGTGGATTTAGGTAGTAATTCCTTCTGGCAATCTAAACTGAAGACTTGGCCACTATTATGTGGTTGCTTGAAGTTCAGAGGTGACATTCTGAACGTACTGGGTCAAGGACTTTTAAGAATTAGGTCAAAGACTGTGAATACATAATCTTCATCTTCACAATCACATGAACCTCCTAGGGATCGGCCAGGGATTTCAACTTAATAAAAATCCAATTTCACTCAATATCCTTTGGTTTTGGAAGAGATTGGTGTAGCATTAAGGTTTTTTCACTTTGATATGGTGCCTGCCGCGTGCTAAAAAAGCAACTCAGTCACCAAAGAAAATGCAGTCCCTGTGCAAAACCGCAGCAACAAAGACATCCTCTCTGGGGTCGTACTAATTAGGCACTGTGGTGCTGTTTGTAGATTGTGTTGTTCTGACATGTATTAGCTGTCAGTAAACTGTGCAAAAATTAACCCAAAACTAAACTCGAAGGTCTAGTTTAGGCATTCATTCCGGTGGTTAAGGCAAGGGTTTAAGGCTTGAGATTGGATTAAAAGAGAAAAGATCAAATTGAGCGCCTAGCACTGGGATTGCGATATAGTTTGGGTTTTAATCCCTTCCTCTGTATCCATCCACAATGCCCTATCTGTGAGTGGTACATGGTTATCAGGCCTCCTGTCACCCCTAGTGGATGCTATGAAATCGCAAAGGGAACGATTATGTAAAACTTGGCATCATAATCTGGTGCCACCCGGTAGTCATACTGTATATGGGAACTGCCTGACCGAAGAAGGAAAGTTCATTACGTGTTTGGTGTTTCTTCAATGCTACATAAAGACACACAACTAAGAATATGAATATCAAACACAAACATCGACACAAATGATGTCAGACATGCTAAATGGAAATACATTTGTGCTTGCAGCGCTACTTGACACTTCCCCATCAAAGCTCTGCCTTTTCTTAAAGTAAACTGCCACTTCAGAACTCCAGATGTTAAAGTACAAAGAGGACCATGCCTTACTGCAACAACACAGAAGGTCATTCGTCAAGCATGTTGTGCATAACTGATTAGTTCGTGATTTTAAAGAGGATATGCCGGATTTGCTCCCATCTTGTGGACATTAGCTGAATTACAGCAACAGCGCATTCAAATCAGCTTTACTTTCAATTTTTGTTGACCAGCTTACAAAATCTACATTTAAAAAGAAAATACAAAACTTCTTTGATGGCACAATGATTCCATGCACTATTCAATGCTTGTTTTTTAATAGAAATTGAGTGAACTGTGTAGAATTTTAGAAAGCAGAAAATGACTGAGGGATTTCGCTTGCCGCCATCTGCCATTCCTCGCTTGAGGAGAGATAATCACGTGTTTCAGTAACACCGATAGAAGAGAGGGAGGAAGCTGCTTTTCCATTGAATAAAAGGAGTTGGTGCACCTTCTTTTGAACAGCAGGAATTCTGCATTGGAGGATATGCGGTTTCATACACCCAAAATCATTTCTGGTGAGTAATCGTTGTGTAATACTACAATTACACTATTACTGAAGGTGTATTACAGACATTTTCTTATTATACTGCAAATATTACAGATTAAGGCCTTTCAAACATAAATCTATTTCAACAAAATGTAAAGAAGAAAACTGCAGACAATAGATTTTTTTTATATGTAAATCCGACTGTTGAGTCATTAACTTACAAGGTAGCACAGGCTACATTTCTGAAGCAACCCAACCTCTGACTATCCTAGTTTATATTCATTGATTCTACAAATGTATAGGGGAGTAGAGAACTACAAGTTTAATACAGGGCTGATTAGAAAGTTATCAAGCCTGCTTTTAGACTGTAGAAAGAATGCAAAATATGTCAGTGGTGTCATGATTAGGAGGTAAATGGATGAACAATTGAAGTGAAGAGGTATTGGCATAATGCAGGTGGGCAACCTGCATTTGGGTAAAACCCGGGATGGAGAGCAAAACTGGTACCAAGAATAAGCTAAACTGGTTTACACTGGATAAACGTATTGATGAAACATCAGTTATATTGTGAGATGTTCACACCTTGTCACCTATACAAAATGAGTTTTTTTTAAATGTACCTCAGACAGACTTTTACTGATCTTGTTATTGTGTGAAATAGTATTTGATACCTCTCTTACCTGCCTTATAAAAAGTTCAAATTTTATGAATTCCTACCACACTACTTATTTTAAAAATGTTTTTGATAAAGTGACCAGATATCTGAAGTGAAGACTGAGGACAAATGTACTTCTTTAAAATGAGGCTTATGTCTACTACATTCAGATTCCCCTTAATTTAGGAATGAATGTTGTTTCTGTAACGTCTGTTACAATGCAACACTTTCTGAGCATGTTCATGCAGTTGTTGCAATGTATCATTGACACCATTTGCTCATAAGAAGGCTGCAGTAGAAGGTGAGAGTGCTTCAGCGACATTCGAAATGTGGTAGGCAATTCCCATTAGACTACAACGTCTGATTATTTACATAATCAGCCGCGATTAATCATGAAAGACCTTTGTTCAGTGCTAACTAAGGACTTTTGTGGGGCAGTGAGGATGTGTGTGGAGACTGGTCAAAACACACGGACTGTTGTCCAGTCTGTCTGGTCACCTTAAACAAAGAACATGGCTGATAATTCCTGAGGTTGGGTCCCACTCCCTTCCAAAACAACTCCATAAGTATTGAGATACAAAGTACGCTTATTGCCAGAGCTGTGACAAAAATAAATTGAGTGGTAATGGGAGAGAGACCTGTTCATCCTACCGGGAGCTGGATGAGTTCCTTAGCACAAGACTCTCCTCCATACATTGCATGTGCGAGTTGAGGGTAATTGAGGCGGAGGAAGGAAATGTCAAGAAGCCTACTGTTATTATTCAGCTTTGTGTAGTGAAATATATTGCATATAGGTTACTTTATGTAGCTTATGAAATGATATCTGGACAGTGGCAACTGAAAAGGGGCTCGTAAAGTGATTCTGAGCACATATTCCTCAAGCCCACAACCCACTCTCAGCTTGTCAGTTAGTACATACCACTGTGACCTGAAACATTATGTAAATGAAGTAAAATAAGGCACATTTTCTTTCGTAGCCTATTGACTTACTTCTTATGAGTGAGATGTAAATGTATGGTTAAATATTCAATGTCAAAATGTCCACAAGCCTCTGACTAAATTTATTTCATTCAAGCCTATAAGTAAAACATGGGCTTGTTACAGTAGTTAAGCTATTTAAAACATTTAACTAGACATTCTGTAAAGGTTGGTATGAGGACGCTCTGTGTATTTAGTATGTTGCCTGTGGCTACTGTTGGTACTGTACGTGTCATGCTGTTCTCTAAATCTGTCTCCTCAGAGCTCACACAAAGGTCGTCAACATTAGTCCTTAAAAGGGCACGCATGCTCCTCATCTTGAGCAGTGTGCTGAAACCCACTTCACACACTGATAACTGGACGAAGTCTGCTACACTCCACACTAATGTGTTTCGGGTCCAGCCTCCCTACTGTATGCCAGTTCTTGACCTGAACTGAAGCGGGTCGCCGTTACTCATTTCGTTTGCTGCTCCTGCTTATATTTAGGAGCACAATGCTTTGAAGCTGATATTCCACAGCAGGAACAGGAGCTAAAGCGGTAGGAAACGTGAGGGACCGATGCTCAGCGGATTCATCAGGGAGCACCAAATGAGTCTGGATGAAAGCTAAAAGGGGGTCTTTGACGAGTCTTGTGATGACTTCCTAGTGCTGCAAATGCAAGGCAAAAGGTATCATGCAATTTCAATAAGGGTTTTATTCATGACTCGGCGAGGCACAAAGAGCCTCTTCTGCAGCTTTCAACGCTAAAAACGGTCGGCATTTGCATTTTAAAAGAACACCTGTGATAGGCATAAATGTGTTGTGAAACAAACCGTGCAAAAGGCTTGACATTTTCATTTCGCATGTCATCCTTTCAAAGCGAGCTGTCGGAGCGGCACAATCGACTGCTGCATAGCACTGTGGGGTCACCTGCTCCACCCTGCGCTGCGCTGCGATGTAACCACGCTCCCAGACACTCGTACTGTGGGGTGGCTGTTAACACATCTACAGCCTGTCTGAGGTTTAACTTTGACCCCGGGACCAGCCCATGCCCAGTGCCCATTCCCTGGATACAATGCATTTGATCTAATACCCACCCACACTCTGGAACAATGCCGAACGCGCTGATTCTGTTCCCACAGGACGTCAGACGGAGGTACATTAATTTAATTACACTTCCTGTTTTCAGTCACAGGAGAGAGTGAGACCTGTAGGATGTGTGTCAAATTGGGAGAGATTTATTCTGCAGCAAGGGGACCTGGGGAAAGTGAGTGACCCTGGTGATGAGCTTGACTTGTCGTCAACCGCCCCCCACCCCCGGTAACACAAACTGAGAGTTTGAGTAATGGTGGGTGTGTATTAAAGAGAAAAGGGATGCAGAGCGATTGGTAGGAGAAGATTAAGACACTGGCAAATCTTTTCATGAGCGATGCTGTAAACCCCCATGACGAAACCTTCATACTAGCTCCGCGCATAGATAATAGACTGGAATCAGATTTTAATTGATAGATGATGAAGTCTATAAATGTTCGTAGACAACACAGCAACGCAACATAATGAAAAGGCACAAACCTACATCAGGGCATAATGAATACGATGTCTGGTCTCAAGACGGTGCTTTGCACGCTGTATTATAGCAATTAAAAACAGTAGGGAACTTCAAAGTATCTGGCCACAGAAGTGATTTTCCCAAGTTCATTTCCCCAATGTCAATGACTGTGATAGCTAACTCCTCTATCTCCCATCCATACACAACGCGCACTGCCTCCTCTGCACTCCAGATGAGGGGCCGTGCTTAGCAGGCAGCGCACGCAAGATGAAAGGACTTGTAAGGTTTGACTCCTTTACCCATCCCTAATAGAGCTCTCACGGCCGCTCTCTGAGCAGGAGCGAGAGGAGCCCCTGTCACGCCATTGACAAGTCATTACACCACTAATTAGCTGTCCTTTTCTTCCACTGACAATCTGACTGGTGCATCTGCAAAAATAGCAAACGGACAGCAGACCCAGAGAGAATGGAGCCTAACCCGGTGATGTGCTCTAACAACTACGAGCAAAACATACATATATGCTACTGAATTTTAATGAATATTTTCCGATCTCAACCAGGCAATTTCTTAGTTTAACAAGCCATTGAAGACGGTGTTGTCATAAGTGTGATGATTAGACACATATCACTTTTCAACAAATTGGCTTAAATCATTATGGACTATATACTCATTGACGGCAGTTTATGTGCTCAATGTTTTCAATTTCATTTGACCACATTTCCTGCAATCTGCCATGTTGACTTTATCTGTGATTGACTACTAAGGAATGGGAACTCCTTGGGGTGACAGTACCTTGATTGGCAATCTTTAATTAAAAAAAGCTCAAGAGAGCATAACAATTGAAATACTCTCCCTGCAATTAGAATGACACTGTGATATCCAATTGGCCTTGTTGCTTCGCTGTTGTAAAAAGTAAATCATCAGGCCTCTTTTATTGACAAGCGTACTTGAGAACAAAAGCGATCAAAGAGATCAGTGAAATGGAAGGAAATTGCAAATGTGGATATTTGAATGAAACAAGCCAGATGATCAATGTTTTGGTTCTTCCATGGCTTGATCATCTTTTTTCTCTACTCATATACATTTAAAATCTATATACTTCTGAGTATTACACAAACAGTTCGAAACAAATGAAAAACATTACATATATGCAGCCACGCACGCATTGAAACTTCAAAGGTAAAATGCTGTTAGAAGCACATAATTGCTGTGACATATCCCTCTCCAATCAGCAACCTGCTGGGGTCTAAATTCACAAAGCCCACTCAAAGAAACAAAGCTATGGCATTTTATTGTGATAGTCGCGTCAAAGGGATTTATGTGCCTAAATGTATGTCCCTGGATCTACTTAAGCTCTCAGTAGAGGTAGAATGAGCAACAGCCAGAGGCTATGACCTTTATAAAAAAGTAGTTTACTGTATGAACACGGACGTGAACATGAAAATAAAAATAATGACCTGAAGGCATAGCAATTTGGACTGCGATAACAGCCTGCAGTTTATCAATGTAACGACTAGATTCTGTAGTACTCAGACACATACAACATAGTGGCATTCTGTTCCCCTCACCCTCTGCCCCTGTATCCCCCTCCCACCAATCAAGGTTTCAGCTAATTAACATATTTATGAGTCTTGCAACCGACTCTGATGACAAATGATAGTGAGGGAAACAGAGACGAAACTACTCAGAGCTCCATTGCTCTGCTGTTACTCTGTCATTCTGACACCCAGCTCTCTCCCCGTGCTCAACAGGATGGGCCTCCAACCCGGTTTCCTGTCAGTCTCGCGGTATTTATATCAAGCATAAATACCCAGACACTGATAGAGTGCCAACCCCCCCCCCCCCCTCTGTATTAGAGGGACATATTTGTCTTCCTGTGTGTCACACATTCCAAAAATGTGAGGAG
>JACXGJ010001313.1:0-62551 GCA_016801105.1 Esox niger | reverse complement strand
TCAAGATGAATACGTGGGAATGTGACGTTCACTAGACACAGCTATTTATGGTCTGCCATTTTGGGTTATTGCACACCTGAGGTCAAGACAGACAGTATGAGGACTTTCCTCGTGATCTGACATTAATGCAAAAACAATTGTCCCGATTTGTGATGAATAATGCACTTTACTGGAACATTGTGCTAATGCTCCGCCTCCTCCCCCCTCCACCCCTCCCGTGATGAAACCATCCAGCCAGGAGCCTCAGTGTAATCTTCCATGTTGGGTCTTAACATGGCCTCTTCTCTCTTACTCCTAAGCTGGAATGTCCCTCACGATGGTGGGGCTGTCCATGGAGACTACACAGATCCACAGACAGAGCAGAGACACAGCAGAGAAGGGCTCCCCTCTCCTCTGTGCTCTCCTTTCTCGTGTCACTCCTCTCAGATGCTCAGGCGGCTAATCAGGCGCCCTGTAGCTAATAATAGGCCCTTCTCGTGTAAAGGGTATGGGGGATCTGATTTCCATGGAGCTATTACATTTTCTCTTCACTTAGCGTCTCCTCTGCTAATAAACACTGACAGCTGTGGCCTAATGGTCCAGCCGCCAGAACTCACCACTGTGCCCGCCACACAACAATTAATTACCAATTCTGTGGTGCTACAGGTTCTTGTCAAGGAGCCGTTTTCTTTTTAAGGAGACTGCTGTTTTGCCCATTCGAGGAGGTGCAGTTGGCAGCTCAAGTTTAATTTGATTAGATGCGGATTGGATATGGCACTAAACATATGAGAAAGGAATCGAAACCCCCCCCATGCAGTTTCTTTAATTACATTTTCGTCTCTAAATCACTGTTTATTTTTTTAAGTATAACATTCATTGTAATTGGTTTCCTGGACCCTCTTTTGGCCTTTGAAATGAGCCGTCATATTGCATGGGTGTTATGAGACCAATTTAAAGGTTTTTCAGCATGATTAACAGGACAAGACGAACTCAGGTTGTCAGACATTGCTGCCCGTGCGTCAAACTGATGTCATCACGTTCTGTTATAAATATCTTGGTGTACGCTGATGACTATCTCATGCGAAGCTGCCAGTATCAGTCATTCACACATCACATTGGAGGCGGCCACTCTACACAGTGATTTTTCGGAGAAACGACAAACTTATAATAGATCAGAAAGTCTCATTATGATATTGTTTTTGTCTGTGACTTTTACCTGCTTTGTGAGATTCGGAACTGTATTAAAAATAAATAAAATCTTAGTGGCTGTGATCAGAGCTGTGAGTCTTGGGTATGCCTCTACCAGCATACCTAGGTTTGGACACTCCCATTCTTCCTTGGTAATCATCTAAAGCTCCAACTGATTGGATGGTGAGCATCAGAGACATTCAATGACACTTGTGAAAGCATTGTCCAAGGCCTTCTCTATATTTCGCTCTGTTCTTTCTTCCCTTAATCCTGACCAGTCTCCCAGTCCCTGCTGCTGATAAACATCCCCATGTTGCACCCAACTCCACGCATCACTATAGGGATGGTAATAGCTTGGTTATGAGCAGTGGTTTTCACCAGACATGGTGTTTGGTATTCAGGCCTAATAGTTGGATTTTGTACTTATCAAATTTCACCATAAAATGTCACTATCAAAGTTCCTCATGCTCTCAGAGTCCTTCAGGTAGCATGTCATATGCCTTTAGGAGCAGCTACCGTCTGGCCACTCTACCATAAAATCCTGATTGGAGAAGCAGTGCAGAGATGGTTGTGCTGGCAGATTCTCCCATTTATGCAGAGAAACTCTGAAGCTCTGTTAAGCCAATGGATTTTGGATTTCCTCCCTGACCAAAAATGTTTTGCCCGGCTACTTAGTTGACCATGAAGCCTGATCTAAGCAGAGTCTTGATGGTTCCAAACCATTTCTATTTCGCAATGTTGGAGCCCGCTGCTCTCGTTCTAACAGTGCTTTAAAACTGATTTCATAATCTTCCCCAGGTTAATGCTTCGACAATCTCTGAGGTCTACAGAGAGTTTCTTGGACATAATGGCATGGGTTTTTGCTCTGGCATCCACTGTGAAACGTGGGACCTTATATAGACACAAGTGTGACTTTCTAAATCACAACTCGATACTGATTGACATAGTACAGGTGTTTTCTGTACTAAGCAAACAACCCTGTGTGTGAAGTGTGTACCTTTCCTACCAACAAGATGATTAAAGACATTTTTTATTTGACTCCGATTAAACCACTGCAGTAAAGGATTAAGTAATAAAAATTTGACATCACAACATCAGAAGACATCTTGGAACGAGGGTTTGGAGTTTCACAAGATAATAACCTCTAGTGAAAACATTTTTCCTGGTTGTTAATGGTTTTTCTCAACTACATACATATCAGCCAATGCCGTAATGCTTTGAACTAGATCCTACTAACTACTAACTGTCAGGGATGTTCTTTTCTGAACTGTTCAACTGATTTAGTTACTGTGGAGAAGGAGTATATATAGTTACATTTAAAAGCCTATTCCGTGACACAGACTATGACGGTAAATATAACAAACCTAGCTACTCCAAAATCATGGATAATAATCACCTAAGCAAGCAGGGGTTCAAGATTGCAAAATAGGATGTTTTCGTCTTACATTTGTCAATGTGCTACACATGAGATTTGTCCAACTGGTTTAATAGCTAGTCGTCTGTGCTTCATTTTATTTTTGAAATTGCAGCATCAATCTCAAACTATTAAAAAGAATAATGGTTAGCAACAAGTTGATGAACTGTTCATTAATTTCGATGCTCAATATGTGTTTGTCAATTTATTACAACAACCTATGTGTTAGTCAGATGCTGTCACTTCCTACTTGGAAGTTTGCTAAGAAAGTTACAGTGAAAATAACAGACTAAGTATAGTCGTCACTAAATTTGGGTTGTGAAAAATATGTATGTTTTTATTAGGTTGTCCAGTTGAGTATAAATGATCAGTACTGCAGGAGAATAGCTCCTTGAGAAAGCCATTACTTCAGCAACACCCCAAGTTCATACATTCTCTCTTTCAAATGAACTGTCCAGACCATTCCCTGTTTTCTTACTTCATCATTCCCACAAAATGCATAACACGAAAACCTTTGTTTTTTCATATCACATTCACAGTATAGAAATTTGTGCACCAATTGTTCAATGTGAAAACGGAACAAACACCCGCTCTTCCAGGGATTCTCTGGCCCCAGGCATGGTCTACGGGCTCCTTTCTCCTGACACTGAGGCTCTCAGTCCATCCTGATTCGCATGGGTGGAATGGCTGTGACAGAAGGTGTGAAATCCATTGTAGGGAGCAGGGAGCTTGCTGGATGAGAGAGATTTATGCTGTGTTATACCGACTGCTCACTCTATTACGTTTAATTGGGTTGCCCGACTCTTCATCCTATCAGAAATATAATAACCATGCAGACAGAGAAAGGTAGTGCTAGAGAATGGTACAGTGGTAAGGATATATATATATATATATATATATATATATTCAAACGCATGAAAAAATGTTCCATAAGAAGAATTGCAATAAATGTCTTGTGGTTGAGAAGCCTAGCATATAGTCTGTTTTGTGTATTATGTCGAAAGCGACACACTGTTTCGATAACATGTTTCTGATACTGGGGAAAAATAAAATAATTGAGGAAACCACTACCTACTTTCACCCACTAATCACCGATGTTGTAAGTGCCAATCACCCACAGAACATAACCTTGAGTAGACAATTACAGTATCTGTAAAGTAAGAAAAACCAAAGTCCAAATGAGGTAACTGTTCGTGAAGAACATCAAAAAGGACGCGCAACATGTGAACACCGCACTGCATTAGTCTAACAGTCATCTCAGAACCAGCCGTTAAGGGAAGTGTATTATTTAAATGCCAAACGGTGAAGAAGAAGAAGAAATCTCCGTTGCTCTGCAGGAGCTCTGAAGCTCTATCTATTCAGCTGTCTCCTCCCAGTCTCTGAGTAGATGCATGTGGAATAATGGTCTATAATTTAGCCCGACTTGACAGCTTGAATATGCCTTTCTCACACTTGTTTTGTTATTGTCAACTGGCCCTGAGCCCCACTATACGATTTTAAGAGTGTTTGTATAAGTCACAGGGAGGGCTTTTTGCATGGTTAGTGCAAAAAGCAAAATGTAAGATGAATATAAGGGTGGTTATATTCTGGTAAAATGTCTTAAATTGAGTGTAATTTCGATATAATCCTTATGGACATGTACACATTTGAAAGAATTGTGTTGCTTTGGTCGGATCCCGGTGGATTGTATCCTCCATATTAAAACAGACTCATTGTGTAAGGTTCAGGACAATGAGCTGAGAGGTTAGTGAAGGCCAGGCACCTCCCCCAGGTTAGAACAAGCACATAATTAAATATGGAAATAAGGGTGAGGGAATGCTTTGAGACAGTTATTTTGCTGTGTTCTGTTCTGTCTGCCTGCATTGTACATTACACTTTCTATTAGCCCACAGATTTATGTGTTGCAAATGCCCCCTCAGGCATATTTGGCTGATGGCAGCACCACTTTTTAATGGGTTTGACACAAGCATTACAATACAGAGCCATTGATCAACCGGCTGCTTTGCAGCAGAGGACATTCCAACAAAGCAAACTCAAAACGATATTGCCACAGCCATAACCCTACCCAGAAGGCACCGCAGTCAAGTACGTTTTAAAGGGGACAACCCCCTTTTTTAAAGGAGACAACCCCTTTAAATGGAGAAAATGCAGAATGGGTGACCTGGCTTTTTTGCTGCCTATAATTCCATTTTCCTGCTCGTTGGAGAGGAGAGATTTAGCAGTGGCTTCCATGGGGCAGACTTACCCGGTTGGACATCGATAATACTGGCCTGTCGCTCAGTGGGGAACAGGACCTTCGGGGGTCTGGTGGTGAGGAGAGCTGTAAAACAAAAACAAGCACAAAATGAATGATGGGACGAACAGGGAAGAGACAATGAAGGAAATCTTGTGTAGGCCATTACACAGCTTCTCTTATGGACAAATGTTGACAAGATAAGTAATCCATACAAACAGATTTGAGATGTTTCAGTGTTGACAAAAGTCTTCTACAAACATGATTTACTAATATCATTATAGGGATACGCGGTCATCAGTAGGCCTATCCAAGGCGACTTTTATCATTCTAAAACACGATAAAGTCATCTTTATTCATTTTATGGTCTAAGTAGATAGAATTCACACATTTGCATGCACGCACACAATGTTCATCAGAGGACAGTAGAAAAGTGTATGAATTAGAACCACTTTAGACGTCAAGGGACTTTTACCACCAGGACACTTTGCAGTGTGGGACACAGAAATTAGCTGAATAATGGTGGGCTACTTGGATAATGTAAAAACTTTGTGGATTAATTACATAAAATCATCTAGAGATATGCTCCAAAAACATATGAGTGCACTGAAAGCATTTGATCTCCGAGAGTTTAGTTAAGAGTGGTGAAATGGATCCTTTATCCTGACAAAGGTAAATAAAATGAGATGCAGTATTTAAAACCTGGGCGCACATATATGTAAAAGAATCTCGTGGCATGGGTCAAGCTGAAGGGAAATGTCATAGCAAGAAGTCTACATTTGGAAAACATTTGATAATTTTAGATGTATAATATTAGATATACATTTTACTATTTTGTACATATTCATTACATATTTGAGCTGTAAAATGCATTTTTTCCTTGGGTTTACATGAATGATCTGTTTTTTGCAAGAGCATTACAGCTGACATAAAATAAATAACTAGTTAAGAATAATTATTTTATGCTGAAGTGTGAACTTTTAAAGCCACTTTGAACTGACAGAATATTAGTGATGGTTAATACAATCCTTGTACATTACAAGACAATCTTGTGGCAGGAAAAAGGTCAATCTTAGTTGTAAATAGCGCTGTAAATAAAAATGACTGTATTGAATATAGAGCACACATTCAGTGAAAATATTGACTTTGCATTCACTGTATATACAACCTCTAATGATATAAATGAGGTTAGCTTGTTCTGCATATCTGGCAGCAGGCAGTTTCCACCACACATTCACCAGAGGATAGGGTCCCCAATCCTCCTATGTAACCTTCAATTTAAGAAGCCAGAACATATTGTATGTTAAGAAAATTCGTATCTTTTTGGCCCCCACTTAATTTGGTCTCCCCATTGTAAGGCAACGGTGCTAGCACCAGTGAGGAATGAAGCTGGGACCCCTCATCCATCTTGGGGGGACAGCCGTAGCTTTAGCATGCTAATGAAAGCTATCATTCTTGTCAAGCAAAGAGCCAAAGAGAGCACACAAGCCAACAGACTTAATATTCTCCGTCCGCCATGACCACTCTGGCTGGGTGCCGACCTCTCTCTGCCCCTCCACTGCTCCTCTGCAGCCCCAGAACGTGTGTAGCCCACCTGCGGTCGGACCCTTACCTTCAGCACCACCTTGCACCTGAGAGCACAGCGCCCTCAGCTCAGTGGCTGTCTCTCTCAAAAGAGAGATTATAGTTACTCTGACACTCAAATGAAGGATGAACATATTGTACATTGGGAACACACGAAACACAGGGTACGGAAAAGTTCTGTTCATAATGACATATTGAACTTATTAGCCTAATTTAGCAATCTCTTGAACGCAAAAACCTGGGAAATTCTGAAGAGAAGTAATGGGATCAGTGTTTTTCTACCATAGTACCAATGTTTTCCTTTTCACGGAGGGACAGAATGCTCAAATATTATGGTATACGATCTAACAAAAAAAGTGCACAGAGCTCCTGTTGCAATATTCAGTATATGTGACTTGTGTGTGGTTGTATCCACTTTGCTAATGCACTACAGAGGAAGATGTTGAGCTTTTATGTAGTTCAAATGGATTCAGAGTAAAATTTTCATTGGAAATAACATTACTAGAGAAGGGTGAGAAATGTTTCCTTCAGAGCATTAGCGTCTGAGATGTTTGTCATTGGCTTTCTAAAAACATGACAAAATATGCCAGCAAGTGTGTTGTCAAGTTAAAAGTTGTCAAGGTAAAATGATAGACAATGACAAAGCCTACGTCAGACCATTCAGACAAAGCTAGATATTCAGTGGGGAGAACAAGTATTTGATACACTGCTGATTCTAAGTGGACAGCTAGAAAAATAGATTTGTGTCATGTCATACAAGTTAAGGCATCGACTGATCTCCCTGAGACAAAAAGTAAAAAGCAATTGCAATACTTTCTATGCGCTGAAACCAAGAAGAGACAGTCAAGAGAGGCTGGCCGGTGGACTTTTAGAGAGGCTGGCCTGGTGTCTTTTAGAGAGGCTGGCCGGGGGTATTTTAGAGAGGTTGGCCGGTGGTCTTTTAGAGAGGCTGGCCGGTGGTCTTTTAGAGAGGCTGGTCAGGGGTCTTTTAGAGAGGCTGGCCGGGGGTATCTTTAAAAAACTTTAACAAAAAAGGGGAAGTACACATTTGAACACGTGCTCCACAGAACCCAGCGTACGGAAAACCAAGAACACAAACACTTTAAATGTGAACAAAATGAATTTGAAGATTAAACTATACCCAACCATTGTGAGCCATGTTATGACTCCCTTTGTGAAAACATTTTTCAAAGCAATAATTATGCTAATGCCTTTAGACTACGCATTTCTGATGCAATTGCACTCAAGAGAATGCTAAGACTGCCGTTGGGGAGAGTGAGTATTTTGAAGTGGAGTCATGCCGGATCTGTATGTCAAGCAATTGAACATGGGTAGGCAACTAGAATCAGCTGCGGGCCGACTTTTGTCAGAGCGGATGGTTAGGGGGCTGGAGCATAATTATAATAATTATTTTAAATTAATTGTACACTGCAAATTGACCACATTTAACCCCAAGAGATTGTATTTGAAAATAACAATAATTCCGAACCTTGATTGTATTGAGACTTAATCACATAATCTCTCTTAATTTATTAGTGGTAAAACTGGGGAACACATTTTCTAAATTAGTATTTTTTTGGGATTTCATTGTGATTTTAGAATTTTGTTTTTACACAATGTTTTTCTTTATCACTTTGGCCTTGTATACATGCCTCCATTAAGAGCCGATCCATTATCCCTACACTCCACATATGCTCTATAATCAGGTTAAGATTCTAATATTATTATATAATAAAAATCATTTGAATAATTTAAGATAATAATTGCTTATAATAATTGATTGATTATGTTGTCAATAATATGCTTGAACACCTAATAAAGATAAAGTCACATTATGTTTATGAATACTATCAGTGAAAGAAAAATGTATTGAAGGGATGTGCTGGAAATTAGCTAAATGTACAGGACATTCCCACAGGAGGGCAGTGATTGGTTAATTAGCAATGGCTTTAGTTTCTAATTATGAAATGGGTCATATCTCCCAAAGTACCAGGGAAATCACTGAGTAACAAATTATACCAAACAATATGCCTAATAATAAGGTAAATCAAAACTGATAGTTTTGTGATGTTAATTATATAACATTATTATTATCAATTCCAAATAATTCAGAATGATTGCAGATATATTGCTCATGGAACCTTCCTCTCACCTCTGTAGAGAGCTGATGACCTGCTCGTGTTCTGCACTCAAATGTGCTTTTTCGTTTCTGCTCTTACTTAACCTGCTTCTATTGTATTTTTAGCAATGACAGGGGAAATAATCTAAAACAGTTACAGTGTTTCTGCTTTTGTCAGGATATACAATCTGCTAAAGTGGGATTTAACATCCACAGAGTTCTAGAGAGCAGGATGTGTGTCTTTTTGATACCATCTTCCTACGGACATCAAAACAAACCAAGAGACAATGGACAACTTCTACACAGTTTGTCTACAAAGGTAACATTGTGCTTTGCAAAATCCCTTCCTCAAGAACATTTTTAATCAAGTCCAACTACTATATACATCAACTATAATCCTTCCAGTTTCTAATTCCAGTAGTGTTTTGACAATGGTTGATGATCGGCACTGAACATATTGAGAAACTCAGATAAAGCTCAAAATCTCTTCAAAAGTTTGAAATCAAAGTCATTAAACATTTTTGCGGCCACTTGCTTTAGGCGAAGTACGTTGATCACCCTTGACGAGTTGCCATGGAAATGAAGCCCTTATCAACTTATAGAAGTGACATTAAATAAATTAAAAATCAGATTTACCAACCCCTCCAGTTATCCTGGATAATTACTTAATCTACATTTTGTGAGAGTGGCCCCTGGTCTCCTGTCTCACTGGACTGTGGGTAGGCCTCCTGCGTGGATCAAGATCGTAATAAGGTCATTTCAGGCACTAAGGGGAACTGGCTCCTCAACGGGTGGGTGTAGTGCTTAGACTCCATTGGTCAAAGCTTATGCTCATTGCTCCTCGCCACATCGAAGTCCTAATCAGCTCTATTCAATGTTGAGGTCCTCCAAAATGGGCGCAAACTGTGAACACTAACACATAATAAACAAGATTACATAACACAAAATACCCAAATAACTAATCTGAGACACGACTAATGGTAAGTGTCATTATAAAAGTGAACTCCAAGGTCTCAAAAAGAGACTGAAGAAAGAACACGAGTACCCGACCCGAATTCACTCAATTGCAGCACAACAACAGCATCAAATATTGTCTTATTTTATTATATAAACCTCTTCATACATACAGAGAATTCAGTCAAGTGTAAGGCATTCTAAGTATATGGTAAACTTGAAAATGATCTATACCGTTCAAGTGAATCATAGTGATCTATGGAGTTTAAAAGAGGAAAAACAGATGTCACTTGGTTGCAGTGTTCGATCTGATGCAAACCCTTGCTTGCCTTTTTGATTTAATAACCAGACAATGTGTCATTACTACCTAGGTCAATAAGCTAGTGATCAAAATATTGTTATTGATTGCAGGAAAACATTAACTCTGAGGCTTAGCAGCCTTGTGTGACTGAGCTTGTGTTGTTCCACAGCAAGCCAGAGAGGATTCATCGGTGACATGGCAAACAATGGAAAGAAAAACACAGGTTAGCATACCAGGAATGGATGACACGCTAAATAATTAGAATTAAAATGTATATCTATGGATATGATTTAAACCCTAATCAATAAAGAGCGTGCATGAATGTGTATAGCTTATAAGGGCCTGAGTGTTTCCTGACCATGTGAAATAACTCGGAACCACCTCTTTATCTTATGAAGCATTATGTTAAATACTCCAAATGCTCAACCAATCAACAACACTTTATGTGGCCAAAGGTTTTGTCATGTGTAGTGCCTGCATGGGAAGGGCAAAACAAACGCAATATTCTTGCGCATGTTAGGGACATCTTATCAATTAACGTAAGATACTTACAAGGAACTGCTATATTTTTTCATCTATCCCTACCGTATTCTTCCCTATATGCAGATTTGTGGAGTTCTGTGCTTCACTATTGAGGAGAGGCTTTCTTGGTCAATTTGCTATTAGCATCAGATTTGCTAGCAATTATAATTTAAGAGTTTGATAACAAGAGGTGGGAGGAATATAGTTTTAACAAGCAAATTAAAGTAATCTAGGCTAGTGCTGGAATTCACAATGACATAGGGAGAGAGGATAATGGAAGCTTAACAACAGGAAGAGCTGAGGTTGTTGTTTATATTTAGCTTGTTGCTAACACTTTATACATTTCTGGAAAATTGTGGACTAACATTTCCAATTCATATTTCATTAGACCCTAAATCAAATATTATATTTAATATTTTAATTATACTGTATCTTTGTCTAGTTTGAAACACTGTTTACATATCATAAAGCAAAAGTCGAAGTATTTTAAGCTGTAACCCATGCTAAATTTTTTTATACATCACAAACAAATTGAATGGATGTACTAGACTACTGCATACAATTTCCTTTTTCCCTTCATATTACTTTGATCCACCAAAATTCATTTTTGTGTGCAACTTTCTTTCTGAGTCACTGTGATAAATTATTAACCAACCTCACAAGTAAGCTGATGGGGCAGTTTCTATGAGGCACTTCATGTACATATTTCAGTGCAGGTTGATGACCATCACACTAATGCATTGGCTGTTGAATGATGAGTGATAAGAACTGAAAAGGGCAGGTTGCACCCCGGCCTGGCGTCATCACGCTACGCTGCTGGGTCACAGAATAGTTCCAACATTCCAAACATTTCCAGAATCACACAGGATCTGTACTTCCAGGGAATGGAAACACTGGAAACAGGAGATTCTTTCGTCAGAGCAAGTTATGACAGGAGATCTAAGTCCACCAAACAAAAGGCCACCGTATTGTTCTGTGGCATTAATACGCAGCCCCATAATGCACTGGCCTTCCTGGTGACCAAGGGCGTAGGAGCAGGGGGGACAGGCAGGACATGGCCCCCCAAGTGTTAGAAGCAAATCAATTGATAGCCCCACAATAATAAGAACTCTTTGCAAACATTGGAAATGTGTCCTTCCTGCGATATGAAATTCACTCCTACGCCCTTGCCACTGACACAGACATTACACTTTGCAAACACAGATTTTTCTACCGAGGAAATCCAAATATGCTATGTGTTTATAATCACCAATACATTTTGTCATTATAATAGGGCATTCTGCAAACATCTTTCTTGTTAGCCAGTCTCATTTTGCCCATCGTTCTGAAAATCCCAGACTTGTTGGGATGTACAAGCATAACGTAATCACAGCTCTCATCATTGGTTTTCTAATGAAAATGTATCCTGCCACAGAAAAAAAAATACTTCCCTATTAGGCCTATCCAGCAGGAAAAATAAGTTAATAAATATAATTAGCTATACCACAAAAAAATCACTAACTGCTGCATGATGTGATTCAAGGTACCAGTCCGCTGAATGAAACACACCAGATTTTATTGAAAGTCGTTGCGTACAGCCAGATGTCACTAGTCTAACAGGCAAGGCCCATGTGAGCATGCGGCCAATTTTGTCGCCCCGTTAGGGCTGGAGACTGGAGATGGCTGCCTAGGACAGCCTGGGGGCGGTAGGTCTTGTCAGTCCGTGTGACAGGCCCGTTGTTCAGTCTGCCCTGGAGCATAGCCGCACCGACGTCCACTGGGAGCCCATGGCTGACAGACAGACAGGTCTACAGGGAGCCCCGTCCGGTCAGAGAGGACAGACAGAAAACTGACTGCAAAACAATGAACGTACAGACTGTTGATGTTTACAAATTATAAACGTATCGGTTGGTCTGCAGTGCCATGTTGTCGGCAGCCAACTCCACTCCGGCATTGAAGGCATCCATTGAGAAGGGAGCTGGCACCCGCAAGAGATTTGAAGACAGAATCTGTGGAGTTGATAGAGAGCAGTCCTGCTGTATCTAAACTATAGGTCACTCTACATGTCCTCATCTAGCAGACACTTTCATCTCCAGTGATATAATACCAGATACTCAGGAGCCTCCAAGGGAAAGGTCCTGGTGCTGCTTGACTCTTACAACCATGAAGATGATGTGACAGAGGCTGACTGCCCTGAGCTGGCTTCAGGTGGAGTGGAGAGCTAGGCTAAGCAGGGTATCGTTGTGATGTGGAGAGCAGATGGGAGGTAACTGTAGGGAGTTACCCACTTCTCTGTGTATGGGCTTTACAAAATGGTTACATTAGAACTGGGGAGAGACAGACTTGGACGGCGGCCATCTTCCCTTTAGGGGAGTCTGGGCTATTCCCCACCCCACTGAGTCCGGGTATAGTGAATCAATGCCAATACCTGGCGTGGTACGTTTGGCACTCTGCTTCAGTCTCCAGAGCATACTGTACCTATCAGACAGGACACACTGTTGGAGACACTGCAGCACCATCTGGCAGGCCAGGCAATTCTTGTCGGTCTTCAGCTAGAGCAGCTAAACCAGGCTCTCTGTGGCACGGAGGAAGTGCAATGTCAGAGCTGAGACAGAGGGGGAACATGGTTCCGTTTCCTAAAAAGGTACAATATTAGCTGCATAGGATGTCTGCTTGGGCAACATCCTCGTCTGACTGCACACCGGATGTGCCTCCCTCTTGTCGTTCTCTGCAGCTGAGTGGGTGAAGTCAGTGCTGGTGTCAGCACATGTGCTCGCCCATACAGAACGGGCTTTGATGCACTCCAATGTCGGAGAGAAAGTTCCACAGAGCAGACGATTAGACATATATGCTATGTCAAAGAAAAAGACGTCATGAAATAGGCGGCGCTGTAAATCAGAAAAGATTTCAACAAAAACCTAGTAATGTTAATGAGCATCAAATCAAATAGCAGATAACATTTGATAAGAACTGATCAAATACCTAATCAAACACAACTTCCCTAAGTTGTGTCAAAGAAATACCTGAGACTAATATGCAGCCATGTATCATACGATAGGAAAGTTGTTATTACAGCAAAGTACTGAAATCATCAATCAACGTATCGTTTTTTCCCATTGGAGTGAGATGATGGATACAGCAACCTTGTTATCTGGCACCCGGGTTTATCCTCATTACATTACACTGAGCTCCTTTTGAAAAGCATGGCTTCCAGAGCAGCGCCACTGCAACCATAGATATGGGATTTAAACAAATGACCCTGTGTTGAATAGTTGGAGGGTGTGACTGTGATTTCACACAAACAGCCCTGTGTGATTCCTCGCAGGGCTTAGGACGGGGCGAAGCGGTAAACTGGCCTGAACCCAAAACCAAACCACACTCAACAAGCGGATGCTGCTGTGGCGAGGACACTTCACATACACCATCATACTAAGCCTCAAATCCCCTAACGCTGGAGATGGAGAGGGAGGGGGAAAAGACAAAAAAAGATAGCGAGAGAATGAGATAAAAGACGGAAGGAACGTGAAGAAGGGAGAGGCGAGTGGAAGACAAGGGGAATAAGGGGGAGGATAGATGAAAGAGCCTCTGAAGGTATAAACAGTTCCTGTTGCTCGCATACACACGCCTGAAGATGACAGTGTGCCTCCACTCCTCTGGGAACAGACAGGAGTCATTTTAAATTCGAAAATTTTGAGTGAAATTATATAAGATTAATACCTCACTTTCGTGTTTTAAGTGAAAAATGGGTTGGCAGTGGCAGGGCCATTAGTAAAGTGTTATCACCACATTCCAGCTCCAACAGAGTCACAGGACAGGAAGGACACTCATAATTGGCAGAAATTGCTTCTTCTAAAATGCCTTCTACATTCTGTGTCCTCCAAAATTATTGGCACTGTTGTTCATCAGCTTGATCTAAAAAGTTGTTCTCTCAACAAATCTTACAAATCCTACCTTTAATTTAGTGAAAATTGTCCAAAGAAATAAAAATCTTCAACAAGAAATAATAAAGAATCATCCATGCCCTTGGTTATTGGGTTCATTTGGAAAATCTTTCGGATCAGTTTTTGAAGTTCAAGTCTCAGGGAACTCTTAGGTGGTCATCCATGACATCCTAATTTACTGAGGTATAAATATGAGGTGACACACAGGCTAAACTCCCTTAGTCATCCACCAACATGGGGAAGGTCAGAGTAATCACAAAGCATGACAAATTGTGGAAGCCTGAATAATCTACTATTAGGGCAATAATAAATAAATGTATACCATTTTTTTTGCTGTGATGAACCTGTCCTGAAGACTACACATGTATTTTGACCCCACATACAGTGAGAAGGACAGCCCAAGTGGCAAAAATATTTCCAAGGATCACAGTTGGCGAATTGCAAAAGTTGGTTATTCTGGGGATCACCAAGTCTCCAAAAACTATGGTCTGATGAAACAAAAAAATCTAGCTTTTTTTTGCATCAATCACCAAAGGTGCTTTAAACGTAGGAGATAGCCAAATCCCCACTACAAAGAATGATGGTGGATCTGTGATGTTGTGGGGCTATTTTACTTTCAAAGGCCCTGGCAATGCTGTTAGGTTACATGGCATCATGGGCTCCATCAAGTACCAGGTGACTCTGCCAAGAGGCTAAAACTGGGTCGTCGTTGGATCTTCCAGCAGGACAACGATCCAAAGCATACCTCCAAATCCACACAAAAATGGTTCACTAAAATATAACTTAGCTTTTGTAATGGCCATCACAGTCCCCTGACCTAAATTCCATTGAAAACCTGTCGGGTAAGCTGATCAGGAGTCCACAAGTGAGGACCAAGGACTTTGAACAATCTGTAGAGTTTAGTGTCTCATATCACTTCCTGTCTGGTCTCTTTCCTCATGAAACATTATAGAAAAAGACTAACACTCTTCATATAGCTCATCTGGCATAGATATTGCACATCATAGAGCCTTATTAACGTGTCTAGCCCTTAAAAGAAAAATCACAACAAGGTGATAGTTTTAGTTGTATATAATGTCCTAAATAAGTAGCAGCACCATAGACATAGCATAGCGCATTAAGTGTATAGCTGATTGCAGATGGACTTGTTTTAACTTCCTTCCTTCCTTCCTTCCATCCTGGCCTCCAGAGCACACAGCCTGCCTGCCTCTGAGCCTCGAGGCTGCTGTTAACCTGAGCTGCTCTGTTAAATACCCTGTCCTGCTGTATACATGAATAGAAAAGCATTATCTAGGTTGTCTTGTCTCAGGACCAAATAACAAATGTAAATGGAATCCCCCAGAGGTTGGAGATGTGATTTGTTTTTTGCTACCCTTGCTCATGTGAACTCTGAGGGGGCAAAGCAAACGGCACCCTCTCTACACCCCTTCCCGTTATGTTGCATGGGGCAATTTCTGCTGTAGGAGGTGGTTTATCTCCAGATCCAATATTCTTCACCATATTGAGTGAGTGTCTTCTACAGACATGCTGAGGCGGCAGAATGGCAGCTTTATGGAGCTGTCACAAGGGGTGCAATTTCTACTCGCAGGAACACGCCCCTATACTGTAGCTTCTCCACCTGCTGTCCAGCCAAGCCTACCTCCAGGCCTCCATGAATTGACACACACACACACACACACACACACACACACACACAGTGGTGTAAATTAACTAAGTAAACATACTTTGATATAGCGTTTGGGTGTCTGAACTTAAACTATTTATCATTTTGACAACTTTGACTTTCCTGCATTGCCCAAGAAAATGTTTTTTTTTACACGATTCATTTTCCTGGAATGATGATAAAAGGACCAGTGGTGCACAGTGCAGTCCAACAGTGATGTCATAAACACAGCTGGAAAGGACATCACAACCTTCTGATGCTGGTACACACACACACACACACACACACACACACACACACCTCTTATCTCCTCACTGTCAACAACAAACAAGCTGCAACATACTCTGTTTACACACAGCCATGCAATTCATACCACAGTGGAAAACACAAAAAAACACATACCAGCACATGAACTGCATACATAATTCCTGTGGTATGATGTTTCACAATATCAAAACCAGTTGCAAATGTTAAATCCTCTCTGTCAGTGTTTGCGGGCCCTCTTTAGGGGTCCACGATCATGTATAATTAATTATATTTATCACAAGTGAGTGATTTCCGGATGACTTTGGGTTTCCTTGTTGAATTGAAATGAGAGAGAGAGATGAACTAATTAATATATGAACGACGGTGCACTCAGTCAACCCAGTCAGATGAAGGAATGAACGGTGTCAAACTAAGGCCTGGATCTTTGTAGCAGCTGGCAGATCCACTGGATATAATATGTTTCCCCAGTACAGAGCAAATGAAGGGCAGTGAAATATGTCACTTTTGCAAATTGCCAAGACTTTATCCCTTTGCCTTGTGTTGATAATTTCTCACTCCTTTCGTTAAAAAAACACCATTGTGGGAGACAGGAAGTCGCTGAATATTATTCTGTCATCTGACAGCACAGCTGAAGTAATGCATATTGGAGACTACTGTAGCATGGCATAATGTTCCACAAATTAAACAACCAGTAGTCTACTATTTATCCCTCTAAAGTGTGTCATAATGTCTCTAGGATACAGTTACTAAACTGAGTTGACAACTGTTTGTTAGCACAAAATGACAAGCGCAAACCTAACGTCCCCAGTACGTTTCTGGGCAATAGATTTCTTTAAATAAGACTGACAGCTAATGACAATGGCTTAACAGTAATGATAATGACTTTCAAACAGTCAATCGTCAATCATCAGTGTTTTTTCCTCCTCAAATAATGAATTCATAATGAGCCTCTTGTTCTATCTCTCCTGGCCTGTGGAAGCGGAGGTTCCTGGCCCTTTAAATCAGGTGGACATATGGCATCCTGCACTTGGCTGACAGGGTTCATCCCTAACAGATTGGATCTTGATGTGGTCCAAGGATAGGTGAAGTAACATTTTATCATCTCAGTGATAAAAAGGCTCCATACCCACACCTATTAAAATGGAGCCAGTTCTCAGCAGCAAAAGGTCAATATTGCACATTGGTCCAGATGGGAAAACGTATGTATGTCTTGAAAACCCACCACCAGGACCTGTGGTTAGCACTATCAGACATAAAAACACTGGCGATTTCCTATCCTAACCTTAATATCTATCCTTAACCCTAATGGAATATCGCAACCAAAACCAAAACCCTAAAACCAAAACCATAATTTAACCCTAAATATACATTTTAAAAGCTAAGGTCAACCATCCCTATGCATGCAAATCTTCAGTGCATTGTTCATTCCTCCACGATACGTGTAGATTATGATATATTTCATTTTATCATAGACATTTGGTTTCACTTCAGAGTAAATGTTTATCTCTCCTGTACAAACATCAACTATTGACTTGAGACTGTCAGATTACATTGTATATTAACCCGAATTCAGCCACCTGGAGCATACAATGAAGGGATTATCTATGTGTGAATGCATCTGTATGTCTCCGTGAAAGAAAAGAATAGATAAAACACCTCCACATTGCTCCAAGACTCAATCTTTTATGAATTCATTGTCCAGTGAAATATTTTCTATTACTCTGCATAGGTTATGCATATTATATCACTCATTGTTTGGACAGACATCAAAGTAAGGTTTGACAACAAAGATGTTTGTTCTCCATCCAATAGAGATGCTGACTGCGGTTAACAACGCAAAAGCCATCTACAGTATCTGTAACATCTTTTTTTGAGACAGAAATGATGCCCTGTCTGAGATCCAAAATAACCCGGGACAATAATTCAATGTTATTAAATAAAACAAGGATTTTTTGGTTGTTGTAAGATTATAGACTAAAGCCAGAAGGCAAATGTCATTGAATACAGACTTTCATTAATTGAAATGCACAGAACATGCTTAATATTGTTCCAGTTTTCCACTAAGCAGACCCATCCCTTCTGAGGGGGCTCTGTGGCCATCCACAGCGGCAGATTAATTCATTGAGCGCTTTTTTGAGAAAGCTTATTACCATGAGGGAGAAGTCCAGCTGAAACGATGTGAAAATGCAGTGAATCCCAATTTATTTCAATAAAAATAAAGTTAATCCATATGTATGGTATTGACCTTGGGTCAACGTTATTCAAGGCTGACCAAGGTCAGAGGGCAACACCAGACGAACCAAAGAGGAATGATCATTTGGCACATTTCTCCACAATGATAAATCCTTAGGTAAATATTTGAAGAGCAGATTAAATGTGGCCATGATAGTTACAGGAATGTCAGTTTTGCAAGGTGACGAATATGTCATTATGGAAAGTTTTCCATGGCATTCCTTGCACACACTGAGAAACGTCATTGCACACATCGCCCACTATCATGAGAGAGAACACGATCATGTGCAAAGGCTGTGCACAGTCAGCTTGGAAATATGGACGAGACTCCTGAATACCGGCATGGCCTCCTTGCACTGACACTGTTGGGTTGATTGAAAGGCAATTTTAGCATTGTCACAAGGCACATTTGTATAAAAAATGTCCTGAACGTTGTCTGACCTTTACAGTGTTAACAATGGCAGTTACAGTGAATGTGCTTAAGGTATGTTAATATATCATTCTACATGAATGGAAAAAAGCTAAATAATTCATTTGCATTTTTTTGCATGACAAGTATATGATCACCTTCCAACCAGTAAGAATTCCGTCTCTCACAGACCTGTTAGTTTTTCTTTAAGAAGCCCTCCTGTTCTCCACTCATTACCTGTATGACCTATACTTCCAATAAATGCAATAAAATGCTAATTAATTATTAAGAAATCATACAATGTGATTTCGTCTCTCACAGTTGAAGTGTACCTATGATAAAAATGAGAGACCTCTACATGCTTTGTAAGTAGGAAAACTGGCAAAATCAGCAGTGTATCATATACGTGTTCTCCCCACTGTAGATGGGGAGAGTATGTTTTGTGTATGGCCTCATATCCTTTGCATGCAATAACTGTCTGAAATCTGCGACACACTGACCCCACCAGACATTGCGTATCTTATCTGATGAAGCTCTGCCAGGCCTATACTGCAGTCTATGTTCAGTGGCTTTTTATGTTCAATTTAGTTTTTTTGTGTTATGTTTTTTGCCTTTTGTTCTTGAGCAAATGAAAGGAAAGTTCAACATTATTTTTCTTCAGAGATTGACATGATCTGTCAAAAACATTCAAATCTGTGGCACGGAAAATGATCCAAGTTGCTGTATGGCGGTAGGTTCAGCATTATTGTCTTGCCGTATGATGAAGCCCAATCCGATAGGTTGGGAGTCGTTTGGTCGCATGTATCAGTTCAAAAATATTGAATGCTGCTGTTTCAGTCATCAGCAATTACTTGATCAATGAAGATTTGTTGAATGGCTCCATTGGCTAACCAACACCCCCCACCGCCGAGTGACAATTTGACAACATTTCACAAGATCAGTCAGATGGTCAGTCTGTACTCTTCTAGTTGGAACATTCAGCTATGCGATATGGACCTTGGATATAGTGTGTGGCTGTGTGTGCCTTCCCTGTTGCTGGAGCAGTAGAGGGGTTGTTAAGCGTGATGTGGTAGTGGGAGCCACATGAAAATATAATCCAAAAGGTTCCACTTACCGAGAAAGTTGGGAGTATTGTGTCGGTAGTTTGACACAATACTTTACAGAAGTACTTTATTATAGTTTGGTCTTCAGGGTAAATTATCATTTTTGCCCATCTGTGCTCTTGCTGAATAACAGAACACACACACATAGACATAGGCCTATAGAGAAATTTCTTGCTGCACATTTTGAAAGCCCATTACAGGGCTTTAATAGAGGTCACTTAATTTCACTTGTGTGGATAATTCCGTTTCAAGCGACATTTTACTGAGGTTAAAAGTTGTAATTAAGTATTCATATTTTCAATAATTGTGTAAAATAAAAGATATGGAAGGCTTGAGTGGATTTGTAAATTAGACGACAATTAACTTTATTTTCCCTTAAGGGGTATTTTACTTAACACTGATGTTTGTAATAGCCTAGCATATGGACAGCCGTGGATAGAATAATCTCTGGGCATGGCTTTGTAGTGTATTAACAATGAATTACAAGATCCATGCACATGCCCTTCAATGATATGCCATATGATTTGTGTAACACTACAAACCCCTTGTACCAATCAAGTTGTCAACAACAAGCAGGCGTTTGCTGCTGTCTGGACAGGATTGTGGCCTACGTGCTCTGCTTCAAAGCACTGTTAGACCATGATTGGCAGGTACGGTCTGCTGCCTGGCCGTGAAGTAGCTGCGGAGAACATTGTAATTGAGTGAGAGCCGGCCCACTCTCTGATCATGTGTAAAAGCAAAGGCCTCATTTTAATCCATGAATTTGCTGTGATTAAAAGTAAAATTTCTGGCACGGGTAGAAGATTCACACACTGCCATGTTTAATGAGTTCCTACCGATTACATATAAAATCAGTAATTGCTTGTGAAAGGTGTCTAATAGACTGTGAATCCGCTCTGCAAGACGCCCATCAGAGGGGCCCATCTGCATGCATTTCCATCATCCGTTTGGGTTACGGTTCATAAGGAGCTAGACACAGACCACACATGTTAGCGCTGCTTCACTCCAGCCACCATACAGCCAACAGATGGTGGGACAATTTGTTAAATGAATGAATCAATTGCAGGGCAGAAGATGGAGCCTCTGACCACAGCGAATGAAACATAACATGTATAGTCCTAAAATCACACTATGGAAGTAAATCAGATTTGTGGTTGTTTCATGTTAGGATATTGGAAGTTTCCCAAAGCATCATACTACTGGATGACGCACTGGGAATTGTTGAAACCTGAAACTCTTGCATCTGTTATGCATTGATTTTCTATGATTTGGTCCCCAACCGTTGCATTACAGGTCAAAGTGTATTACTCTATAGTATTAGAGGATGCCATGCAGAAAGCTTCCCACCAAGCGGATACTAAAGGGCTGGTTCATGTGTGGAGCGAGTGAAGTGTGAACTTCACAACTGAACACCAACTATTTTGCCTCATGCCAACTGACGTCCTCATTCTGTTGGGTGGCCATGGCAACGAATAATTAAAAAATCCAGGCTTACATTTTTTTTAAGTGGTTAATGTTCTGTTTCTTTGTGCATGTAGCGTTGCACTAGAGATGAAAGAACAGAATGACATCAACTCCACGGTTAATCGCAAGATCTAGTTCATTAATGTAGAACTGGCAATGCAGCTTAATTTTTAAATGATCCACAAGAGAAGCTTGAATAAAAACTACTTTCAAAAACATTGCTACATTTTTTTTTTGCTTATGAATGGTTAGGGCTGTCCAAAAATGAAAACGATTAATTTTATTATTTTCTGTATGTAATCTAAAAAATTATATTCCTTTTAAATTGAGGTGCTTTATGTCATCATGAACAGACATTTTATCCTTTGATTTTAAGGGAAGAAAACATAATAATCGGTTTCAGAATATTTTCATAACATTTCCCACCACAAATGCTCAAAGTAACATCCAGATATTGTAGGCCAATTCCCTCTTATCAATGTTTTGAATTTGACATTTGCCAAAGACAAGCACTCTGCAAGGGAATCATTAAAGCTTCAGGCATTGTAAACGAGTTGCCTGCACATTTCTGATCGGAGGGTTGACCAGAACAACCGGGGTAATCGTTTTCAGGCCACACAATGTGTTCAGTAAAAAAGTTAATAACCTGAATGCAATTAGGTAAATTCTGGGAATTGCTTTTATAGTACTGACACAAAAGGAATTATGCATTACATGATATGATATGCATTACGATTTTCAGATCGATACATTTACATACAATACATTTATGGGTTTTGTTATGGTAATGTCTTATTAGAATTATATTACAGCACAAAGTTCATATTCTCAGACAAAAAACATTCAGCAGCTGAATGTAGTTGCCTAAAACTAATAAAAGTTTGGCTCTTAAATATGAAACAGTTTGCCAATGTGATTTTTCTTATTATGCTGCTTTTAATGAGACATGATGCCAGATCCATTTATACAAGTCCATTTTAGAGAAATGCCTTCTCCTTAACAACTGCTACTCCAATAGGAACCTGCATATCATGCCACTGCAAGTGACTTTAACCAATTGCAAAAGACCCTTAAGCTTGACACATTGATTACACACCGCTCCTTCAAAAAAAAACTGTATGCCGCTATACAATCAATCCCTCTGCAGAATCCATCCAACCTATATGCATTGGCGTACATGGAGTGACTGGTAATGTCTACTCCCTTGTATCTAGTGGTTAATCCACACACTAACTTAATTACTGCTGCTGTTTTTGTAAGTATTTCTCTTCATTGTCAGATGCATTGAATAACATAGAGCCATGAAACAATGAAATTCTTGTGACATGGCACACGACATCTATGCAGTAGGCATTAAGAAAAATACAGGGCAAATTAATAGCAAAACTATACATACAAATAAAAACTAGCAGCAATTCCAGAGAATGTAAAAATGGGAATATGGACAATATGAATAGAAATATGAATAGAAATCTTAAATAATCTTGTGTAAAAGTGCCTATAAATGGATACATTTAAATGTGCTAATATATACTGAATGTACATAGAAAGTGACCAAAGCTAATGGAGTATTCATGGGATCCATGTGATCAGGGGCGGTTTTAGCGATAAGCGACAGGGCAGCCGTCCAATGCGGCATCATGCTGGGGGCGGTGCGAGGCGTCCGCACAAAACTCACCATTCCACAATTTGGACTGGTGACATTTGCGCAATCAGTTATCTATCGCTCATTTTCACATGACGTCAGTGATGTCATGTCACCGTGAGAGACTGTTGGTCAATTAACATTGTCGGTGTGGGCATCCTTATTCTAGTTTGTGAGCTGCGCAGGCTTCTACAAGGGAAGGTCTCCCACTCAGAAGCACAAGATGGGGGTAAGGATGAGCTCAAGTCTCCCCACTCGAAGGCTAAGGTACAGTAGGAGGACCTGGGGGAATCTATTAGAAAAAGCACCTCCAACACTGCACAATTCTTACGCAATTACTAAAATAAGTCACACTACCAAATGCTACTAAATAAACCTCAAATTATAGCACTGTGAATATATAGTTTCACAGACATATTGTTGTATGTTTTTACGATTTGTGCGAAATCATTAAGAATCATATATAACCAGTCTGCAAACCACCAAGGTGAATTGGTTAAGTCTTGACTCTTGGTTGACAGTGAGGGAGAATGGACAAAGTATGGATGCTTGAGTGCCAAAACAACAAGAATTGATAAGGTCTAAGCCAGTGTTTCTCATCCCTGCTCCTGGGCGCCCCCCTGCCATGCATGTTTCAAGTCCTTCATGAGCTACATCAGGACTGTTTGGGCAGGGAGAGATCTAAAACATGCAGGGCAGGGGGGCATCCAGGAGCAGTGTTGACAACACTGGTTTATTCCATCAGGTGCCCAGTTTAGAAATGAAGGAAAGAACAGGAGAAACAGGCAAAAAAAAAAGGTATGCAGCTATGTCTTCTCTTTATAAGTATAATATTATTCATGTAGCTTAATGAAAAAGACTGGTATAACACTGTTAGCCTATGTTGCTTGCTATGCTATTACACATAGGGCAACAATATTCAGTTTATTGTCCAACTAGCCTACATAACAATTTCACACAGTTTCATCATGATAACGCCCGCAGCAAAACAATTACAACCTCACTAGCACATTATTGACTTGGTTAACTTTCATTGAGGTGACATCATAAAGGCTTTCTGTGATTGTATTGACTAGGTCCTGAGCTCAGTAAGGGGAATTTCCAATGCTGTAGGCTAACTTCAAAGGCGTCGGTATTATGCTGATATTTTGTATCTTTTGTGATATAATATGGAGTCTTCTGGGTTATCTTATGCCTAGAATTAGCCAAGGAGGTTGTATGGCTCACATGGTTCCTTCCTGAAAGTGTGATAAATTGTTCATAATGACATGTAAATTTAACTGTGCAACACGTGTATTTAGGGTGTCAATTAGCATTATTTCAATGCAAATCCAATATTTGGACGAGCAGCCATCCGCCTCCTCAGTCACACAGGGGTCTTCACCAATATAGTCTGAGCCTGAGGATGAAGACCAACTTGCTTCCACTTCTTCCCAGCAGGTTTCTTCAGGTGTTTGTGGGCACGAGTGTGTATGTGTGTGTGTTTGTGTGTGTGTGTGTTGTGTGTGTGTGTGTGGGCATCCCTGCATAACATAAACAAAATAAAATGTTTCCCTTTTGAAAAGATTTACGTTTCTATAGTGTAGGTAATATCAATATTAATTAATATCAATGATGATATTAATATTACTGGGTATGTATGTGGCTGTTCCACCTCTATAAATGCTGTGAATAACGTGTGTAAACTAATGATCATGTGCTCTCTATTAGAAATGCCTGTAGCAGCATCCCCGCCAAATCCTGTTGCTGAGGATGAACCGCTATCTACAGACCCTGTCTACAGACCCTGTCTACGGACCGTATCTACAGACCCTGTCTACAGACCGTATCTACAGACCCTGTCTACAGACCGTATCTACAGACCCTGTCTACGGACCGTATCTACAGACCCTGTCTACAGACCGTATCTACAGACCCTGTCTACAGACCGTATCTACAGACCCAGCAGACTGGCCTTATGTTCTGACTGACACAATTTGGGCACAACTAATTTGCTGAGGACCAAGTGAGGTACCACCTAACATTGTTTTCCCAAGGAATGACTGATGGAAGAAGTGCAGAATGATGCTGATTCTTTTGGTGGAGGGGAGGGCTGGATGGTGAAGGGGGGATTCGCCCATGGAGCCATACAAGCTCAAACCGCCATTGAATATGATCAGTGTTGCTGGTTGAGAAGCCTTATGGCCAGAGGGAACAAACTGTTTGTAAGTCTGGAAGTGCCCTGATGCTCCGGTAGCATCAACCAGACAGCAGCAGTGTGAACAGACCATAGGCTGAGCGGCTGTATTCTTTGATGATGGTCCATGCTTTCCTAAGACATAGTGTGTGGTAGATGCCTTGCACAGAAGGGAAACGGCAGCCGATGACTTGCTCCACAGATTTCACCACCCTTCGGAGGGACTTGCGATCAGCAGCGGAGCGGCTGCAGTACCAGGCAGCAATGCAGCCTGAGAGGATGCTCTCAATGGTGCACCTGTAGAAGTTGGGGAGAGTTTTTGCAGACATGCAAAACATCTTGAGTCTTCTCAGGGAGTAAAGTCGGATTTGGGCAGTTTTCACTGCCGAGTCTGCTTGCCTGCACCGGGTGAGGTCATCGTTGATAAACACACAGAGGAACTTGAAGTTGGAGACTCTCTCCCTTTTAGCTCCATCGATGTGTATGGGGACATGATCCCCCTCTGCCACTTCCTGAAGTCCACGCTCATCTCCTTAGTCTTACAGATGTTGAGAGAAAGGTTGTTGTCCAGGCACTATGTAACCAGGTCCCTTAGGAGACCCGGGATTGTGGGTTGTGTCGTCCAAAAACCTAAGGATGACGTTGGAGCTGTGTGTGGCCATGCAGTTATGCGTGAACAGGGAGCACAGGACGGGACTGAATATGCAGCCCTGGGGGCTCCGGTGCTCAGGGTCAGTGCAGAGGAGATGAGGTTGCCCATCCACGCCACCTGGGGTCTGCTCGTCAGGACGTCCAGAATCCAATTGCAAAGGGAGGTGTTAAGTCCCAAGGTCCTGAGCATAGGAACATGCTTAGCGGGCACAACAGGGTTGAACGCTGAGCTGTAGTCCACGAACAGCATCCTCACATATGTGTTGCCTTTATGGTTAACTCTCCTCAGGCCATAACGCTTCTCAACCCTAAAAACTGGTCTAGGATCATATTGATCACATGAACCTTCCAAATGCTCTGATTCAATGTACATTAGAATATTTTAATGTACCATTCATAGGCACATTACACTTACATTTAAAATATTCCATACTTCTATCCATATTGTTCATATTTTCCATTAAACACTTTTAAATTGCTGCAAGTTTACAGTGTTATGTCTATATATATTTATTCAATCTGACTGTGTAGATGCCGTGTGCCGTGTCACAATAATCTAATTGTTCAGAATGATGCTGTGTTATATGGTGCATTTGATAAATAACAATACTTGGAATAATATGACTTTGACTTCCAAAAAGTTGTGACATTGGGTAAAATGCAAATATAACCAGAATGCAATGTGCATTATCCTTATATATTTTTTAAATAGTACAAAAACAACATATCAAATTTGAAACAGAGAAATATGATTGTTTTTGGAAAAATACATGCCCATTTTCTATTTCATGCTAGCAACACATTTCCAAAAAGTTGGGACAGGGGCATGTTATTTTGTCTGTTTCCCATTATCCTAAGGTGCACAAGGCTGGAGACCTTGTTGCTAGCTGTGATGAATTTTAACCACCACTGATCGGTCTTGCAGAACTCTAAATAATGTAGTTCTCTCTATGTCTCTCAGATAGTATATTACCATGAATGCATCTCCAACACTGTAAAACAAAACCAATGTTTACTAAACAAATTCAATACCAACTGTTACTCTATATAATGTATTGATGTTCCCATCTATGAGTCTATGAATATTTCATTAAAAAATAATCTTCTTTTAGTACACAAGATGCAGGGTCTATTGACTAAACAAAATATACAGAGTCTATTCACTAAATAGAAGATACACAGTCTATTCACTAATTAGAAAATACAGGGTCTCTTAAATATATAGAATATATAGGGTCCATTCACTAAATAGAAGAGACAGGGTCCATTCACTAAATAGAAGATACAGGGTCAATTCAGTAAATAGAGGATACGTGGTCCATTCACTAAATAGAAGATACAGGGTCCATTCACTAAATAGAAGATACAGGGTCCATTCACTAAATAGAAGATACAGGGTCCATTCACTAAATAGAAGATACAGGGTCTATTCACTAAATAGAAGATACAGGGTCTATTCACTGAATAGGAGATACAGGGTCAATTCAATAAAGAGAAGATACAGAGTCTATTCGCTAAATAGAAGACACAGGGTCTATTCACTAAATAGAAGATACATGGTCTATTCACTAAATAGAATATACAGGGTCTATTCACTAAATACAAGATACAGGGTCTATTCACCAAATAGAAGATACAGGGTCCATTCACTAAATACAAGATACAGGGTCTATTCACCAAATAGAAGATACAGGGTCCATTCACTAAATAGAAGATACAGGGTCCATTCACTAAATAGAAGATACAGGGTCCATTCACTGAATTGAAGATACAGGGTCCATTCACTAAATAGCCACCAATAACGTTTGCACCCCAGACCTCCAAAAAGCTGTTGGGGGACTGGCTTTACTAGTCTAAGATGTGTTTTCCTCTGGCTGAGTAATGGTTATGCAGGCACATTTGCTCAGTAATGAAAAATTAATAATAAACAAAATAGTTTTCATTGTAAATGTATTTATTTCATATTTGTAATTCAGGTAGACATTGTTATATATTTTGTGAAAACACTCACCTATTTAGTAAAGTATTCACCTATTTAGACTTATTCACATTTGATTGTATAACAAAATGCTATTAAAATGTATTAATTTAGGACCTTTTGTCACTGAACAATAGTAAAAAAATCATAATGTCAATGTGAACAAGAAAGTCTACACATTCTTTTAACTGACCTATAAATACCAAACAGAAGATAATTGGTTGCATGAATATTCACTCCCTGTAGTCAAGATGTGGGACCTTTGGCAGCAACTACAGCCATGAGTCTAATTGGATACATCTCTACCACCTTTGCACAGCTGCACACAGCAACTTTTTGCTAATTCTTCTTTGCAAACTTGCTAAAGCTCCATCAAGTTGGATGGGAAGCTTTGGTCAAGAGCAATTCTCAACTCTTTCCACATATTCTCAATTTGATTGTGGTCCAGGCTTTGACTGGATCACATAAGGACATTCACAGACTTGTCCAAACTGCACTCCTGCATTCTCTAGCTCAGCTGTGGCAGACACTTACTCCTTTAGAGTTGCCATAAGCCTCTAGCTGGCCTCTCTTCTTAAGACAGTTGATTGTAACAAAGCTCATTCGGGTGCATCACAGCTAGGGGCTGAGTACATACACCATGAATTATTTTGTTTTGTATATTTGTAATTCATTTATAGAGACTACTATAGTTAGCTAACGTTATGTAGGTAGCGTGAACAAAACGTTTAGAAATGGCTCAGGTCTGACATAGACTGCATTTGACAAAAACATTCAATTGTATGAATAATGTTTATATAATAGTAATATAATATGACTATATATTACTATATATATACAATATAATATTACTGTAAATACATATATATATATATATATATATATATATATATATATATGGGGAGGGCAGAAAAAAAAAGTATATATACACTGAACATGCTGTGTGGATTTTGTTTTCTAAAGTGCAACTTTCCCCAAGAGCTACAAAACGTGTTTTATTACATGAAATAAGACTCATATACAGTAAACGCAACACTTGGCGTAGTGCTGTGTTATTTTTGAGGGAACACATTTCTGCTTTTTTCTCTCAGTTGCTAGTGAAAAAGGATCGACAGAAACGTGCACTTGTTGTGATTAACTGCATCAAAACATTCAACGACATAACCATATTTATGTGTTAAAGCATTAACTTTGACAGCCCTAGTTTTGAATAATATTACTTTCCCTTCCTCTGCAACCTTTTCAAGTCACCCTGGGTTTCTGCAGGAATAGAAATTAGTGCTTCAGGCTTTCGAAGTCCTTTTCAAATGCTCTCATATATTCGTGCCATCATCAGTTGCTTTTATTGCAGCTGAAGCTTAGTCTTATCCCTTGAAGTTTAACGTTTTAACTGTTTTAAATAAAGGGTTTCTAAAATGTCAAGTACTGCCATGAGTACGCTGTAGTGTAAGAAACAACAAACATCAGACCCTCTTTGTCTCTCTAAAATGTTAACAGCCGTTAGGATACCTAAAGGAATTGATGGCTAACATACCACTACATTTTGTACAATGATTTTTACTATCAACGTATTATCAACTGAATGTTGAGCGTATTTGACAATTTTTTTACCAGGTAGTTACACATCAATTAAATATTACAAACTATAACCTGACTGTAAAATTCCTTGAGAGATTGACTGTCTCGGCTTTATGATGGTGTTTGTAGCATGTTTGCTTTTAGGACAGGTCCTAAATGATTATGCTTCATTTTGTAATCAATGTGTCCTATTTGTGCCTGTCACCTCTGAGCCATATTGATTGATGGTGCTCAACTTCATCAAATAGACAAGGTTTCCTTTGTGCCTCAGCAGCAGAGGAGCACTGCTTCCATTCAATCACCTAGCATCACCTAGCAAGGCTGTATACGCACTGCCTCTGAAAGGTCCTCATGTACCATGTTAATGCAATAATTTGTACCTGTCAAATGTAAGACACTATATAGAGAATGGAGGGGTTTCACACACAGACCCACTAGATACTACTTCAATATTCTAATCCAAACAGGACAAGGCTGCAATTAAATAACAGTGATATTGAAACAGAGTACTGTACAAACTGTCAGGTCTGCGCCTCCTGCAGTGTTTGTCCTCTACAGTGATTCTCTGTTCCAGACCATGCATCACACAGTGACCCGAGGTACAGAGGTCAGTTCAGGGGAAACAGTAGATGGGACATGTACTGTTCCTCTATTTTACCCTTTTCTATAGTTCCCTTTCTATAGCTATTCAAGACTACAGTTACTAACACAAATGGTTGAATCAGTGGCTGAACACTGAACCCCTCTATTCATTCGATGAATGATTCATTCCTACTGTATGAAAATTATATTTGGGTTATTTTAAATCATTAGAGAATACCAACTGACCAAAACTTGGTAATTAAAATTCAATATTTTTATCATTACTATAACAATGTTTGTAATTGTGGAATTAGCCCTGAAACTCTGTAGTCATGCACAGTTTGCCAAATGCCACCAACCCTCACTCCACTGTTTCCATGTTTGAATTCATGAAGAGGCTGACGATATTTGTTTTTGTTTTGTAATTCTACACCTGACCTTAACCCTAACCTCAGTACTGCAATGCCTAAACTAACCTGAACCGTAACATCTAATTTCAAACGTATCATACACTGTTGATGTATATAAATATATATATCTTAGTAACACTGACAAGAAACGTTTTTGAAAATTCGTAACTTACACGTTTTAGTAGTGCCTTAGTTGTGCAATGTAATGTACCCTAATGTAATATATAATACAACAGTGTTGTAACAGTCATCTTATTTGCATATGTGGTACTAACTGTATGTCATTGATCTTGTTTCCAAATACTTCTGCCAAATAAGTTAGTCTGGCTGGCTAAATGAATTAACATTGTATTTGACATTTGTGCCAGTTTATTCAAATTGAAAAACTTAAATATCTCATATGCATGTATACACTATTCAGTCCATTTGCCATGACACCCCAAATTGAGCTCAGATGCATGATGTGTCCTTTAATAACCCTTGAGATGTCTTTAGAACTTGGCTGGTTCAGATTAGATTGATTGGACATGATTTAGAAACACAACTTTACACTGCATGTCAGAGCAAAAACCAATCAGTTACGTCCAAGGAACTCTCTGTAGACCTCAGAGAACTGTGTTGAGGCATAGATGATCGAACCACCAAGATGCTTCCTGAAAATGGTTGTTCGGCAAAAGTAAACTAGGCAGAAATGGTCTTGGTAAGTCAGGTGACCAAGAACCCAATAGCCAACTGTCATGAGTTTGTCTGCAGAGATGGGAGAACCCACCAGAAGAACACCCATCCCTGCAGCACACCATTATTCAGGCCTTGATGGTCAAATAGCTTGACAGGAGGCAATCCTGAGTAAAAGACATAAGAAATTACCCCTGTAGGGTTAGCTATACACAAGGAAAATGATTATTCAGTTTGATGGGACCAAAATCTAACTATTAGGTCTGAATGTGTAGCGCTACGTGGTTGCTTCTTTCTGCCCTGAACTTGGGAGTCAGGTTAGGATTGTGGTCAGCATGATCAGAGCAAAATACAGAGACATCCTTGAAGAAACCTTGATCCAGAGTGGGTAGGACCTCAGATTGGGGGTACAAAGATTCACCTTCTAGCATTACAAAAACCCAAAGTACAGGGCAAAGGCAATGCTGGCGTGGCTTTGGGACAGGTCTGGGGAGGTCCTTGAGTGGCCTTGAAGATCGCAGTTCACTGACAGTGCATATCCAATCTGACAGTGCTTGAGAGGATTTCCCAGGAAGAATGGGAGAAACTGCCCAAATCCAGACACGTACTGGTAGATGTATGCCCAAGAAGACTCAAAGCTGTTTTTGCTGCACAAGGAAATTCTACAAAGTTCTGAATAAACGGTCTGAATACTTACGTAGAAAAAAAGGGGTCTGAATCCAATGTATGATAAGGAATCTCTAATGTTAGGCACAAATGGTACATTTTGATGGTTTATATTCAGAATAAAATATCATGACATTTAAAAATCATTGCTTTTAATTCTATCATATTTTAAACGTGATTAAGCCATACAGAAGGCCAAGAATAATTTGCAGACACCTGTGATATTATACTAGGTTAGCTACAGAGACTGGTACTCAGACTAGTTTACCTTGATGTCATGAAAAATATATATTATTTTGTTATCTTAATGCTGTGTGCTGTCTGAAAGTATGTCTGTTATGGAAGCCCTGTGTGTCATCATCCCCTGACACAGAAGCATGATATGAGTTGGCCCTCTGGTAAAGTAGGCAGACGTCTTGTCCAGGGGGGCCTTTTGGAGGAGGGAGGGACACACTTACGCAGGTTGAGAGACAGATCAGGCTGTGAAGGGAATTTAAGGATGACAATGTCAAAATATTGGAGTTGGCCTGAAAAAGGACGCTGCAAAGCAATCACGGAGGGGTATTAGAATGTGTGACTGTAGTCGCAGATAGCCTGGGGGAACGCTATTCAGCAGATGTTATGTCCCAGTATGTTATCCATATAGCAGAGAAACACAAGACTTTTTACAGTGTCCTGAAAATAAAGGAAAACCACACTGGCCCCAATACATTCAAATCCAAAACCATATTAGAAACCGCAACGCGAGTGAACACACTATGACCCAAAACATAATTTTTTTCGGAGAGATAAATGAACAGCAGCCTCTCTCTGCCTCTAAAGTATTTAAAGATCATAAGACTCAATCATTATTTTCTATGCTCCCTGTTTGTTTTAGCAGACGCCGACTTAAAAGGAGAGAAACTATTAGCTTTTTTAATAAAGTGTACTTGAATAATCCCACGCTTCATTACTTTCTCGTCGATTCACATTCCCCTACCTGCTTCATTGGCACAAATGGATTCAAGGGGCAATTTCCTAGACAATGGGCTTGTTGAGAATGTGATGGATGTCAGTATTATTAATTATCCAGCTAATTACCAAGTGAGAATAAATCTTTTTTTTATCTGAAGACCATCGGGGCCGATACAATGAGGCCACAGCATGCCTCTTCTATCCTCTTCCTCTCCCAGCCTCCTGCTTTCATTAAACAACTTGTCACCTCCTCACTCTGCTGTCACCTCCTCACTCGGCTGTTCACCGCTAGCTGGTGATCCTGAGAGTTGATTTCTAACTGAAAATCTGCCCATTGCCTGACGTTGAGCCACCAGCCCATCAGCCCATCAGCCCAACCCTGTAACACTATTACCTTCGTAATCCCTGGATTAAAGCTGAAATTGAAAGAAAACTAAACAAGACCCTGTATTATGGAATGTCATTTTAGGGCAGAATTAGCAGGGGATTGCTGCTTTAATAATCCACTTGTTTATAAAGTCCTCAGTGCAGTGATTAAGTCTGGGCTCCAATTTACTTTCCCATTATTTCAGAAGGAAGGCTAGGACCGGGGCCAGATCTGGTTTGGGGGGAGGGTCGGGGGCTATGTGGGGTGGCAGGAGAGTGGGATTGGAGCTGGAAAGGGATGCTGGGACTTGACTGGTGGAGGTGTTCTTCACTGTTCTGCTCGAATCCTTCTCCTCTGGCAGAAACACAATTGAGAACCAAATCACTGGAAGGATCTAACTGACATTTTGGTCCAAAATGTATTACCATATGGTGAAACGTAATTCTGATAAAGTTGCTATTTAGGTGGTCTGTCACGAGAGACAAATAAGAAATCAGGGTCAAAACCATGAAAAAAATCTAATGAACCTGATGGTCCAATAACATATGATGGTCCACCACTTTGTTGTGCTACTTTTTTCAAAAATAATGTCCTTAACTAGCTATGTACAGTAATGACCGGCACATCAAAGCAGTGATTCTCAAACCTTTCAATGGAAACCCCAGACATTTCAGTTTTGTGTTAGCTTTGAACCTGATCCACCTATTCAAAGCCTAAATGATCAGTTGACAGGTTGAACATGGTGTTCAATAGATGAAACTGAACAAAGAGGGTGTCCCAGAGTATTGGTCTAATAACCAGTGTCTTATTTATGAGCATGATCAAGGCTCATTGGAGAGGGGTTGCTGCTGTTTCTAATGTGTTCTATATAAATAAAAAACCTCCATGAAAAGGAATTTCACCAAAACTAGGTAAAGAGGTGGTTCAGTAACAACTCCCCCTCCCCCGTCAGCATAGTGATCCAGTGACAGTGCCTTTCCTATGTCTCACCTATGGTCCGCCAGCTAAGGTCCAGCAACCCATTTATCTGTGCTGGCTGTTTTCCTCCATGGGGCGAATGGTAATGTGGGAATCTGTCGATAAGCTCCCATTCACACACGGCCTGAGCGAGGGAGGCGTCCTATATACTGGTGCCCTATTGAAGATCCCCAAGTAGGCAAAGCGACACAAAACTAATGAAGACACCGAGACTGGTGAGAAATCCATTCAGGCCACCGTGATGATAAAGAAGCAATCAATATGCACACTCTATTATCTTATTGGGCTAAAAAGTGATTGAAATCTAAGACTGCATTAGAAACAGCAGATACTTGCATGCAATGCATCATCTCTGGGCTGCTAAATGATAAGGGAAAACCGAGGTAGCTAAATCCAGACAGAGATGAGTTTAACATAATAACAGCACAGGACAACAAGATAATGAACTGCATTAAGACTCAGTTCTAACAGTTCTATGTTGAACCTGATGACATGGTGAAAACGCATGTGCATATCTTCCCACAAGACTTAGAATTTCTGTTAATATTATCTCAAGCTAGCCCAACTGAATAGTTACTCAGACACAGGGATTCATAGAGGTTTCTATTTGGATTCTATTTGAGGTAATATCGGTGAGGAACAACACACAGTCAAAAAATATGCGGAATGACATTTTGGTCACTTCAGGATTATTGAAGAAAATTGAATTAAGCTGGTTTACAAAAAACTAAGTCTAGTGATGCCCAAAACATTCATCCTGTAACATACAGATTCCTGTATTCCTTATTCATATTAATCAGTTATTTTGTTAAACGATTAAATAGATATTCTATACCATCAACCTAACTCATATGAGAGTTACAGGATGTAAAGGACCCAATCACAGACAATGAGAACATCCATATTAACTGGTTGATTTCCAGTATGGTGTTGTGTTTGGTGGACTGGCGGCTGGGGAGGGACGTTCTGTCTCATCCTGGGCAATCCCGTCTGCCCGGCCCAGCTTTTGGGGAAGAGGTTGCAGGCCGCGTGATAAATCACAATGTCACTGGACATCAGTGTATATCAATCTGTGGTCCAATGCTTGGCCATTTAGAGAACTGCTGAAGTGTTACTGCAGTGACATTGGGGATGACACCGCAGAATAATGGTACAATTTTGCTCTCATTCTCATGCTCCACTCAGCACCCCACCAATACCTTGCCCAAATTCAACACAATGCCACAGAAGGAAGGATCATTTGCTGTTTCTCTCTGGCAGCCAGAACAGGAGATACTGAGACATTATCTGTGAAAGGACCCACATTGTCATGGCCAGTATGGCTTTTGTGTGAATCTCTGCATTATAGAATATCCTGTTAACTTTAGAAGATGTGGTCTTCTTTACTAATTGTGGACTATATGGAGCTACTATCAAATGCTATGTGTTTATTTCAGCGGTAGATATTCTATTAGCCTTCCAAAGATCCCAATCAAACGTGTGAAGTGACAAAAGGTCTAATTAGTTTGCATACATTATCAGTGTTACATTTAGTGAATTTAGTGATATTTTAGTACGCATGTTATGGAGAAAATCAAACGGCTCAATACATGCAATTGCCTCGAAATGCTATACTGTGACAACCAATGGAGCAGACCAAACCAAAATGGTGACCCCTTGGGTTGTGTAACATTTTTCCATCATGGTGAAAAATGAACGCCACACAGTCTGGTTGTGTGGCCAGATTCTAGAGCTAAAAAAAGTCCTCTCAAGGATATCCGTGTACAAATACCGCCCTGTCTTGCCATGGAGTGGCACATGAAATTCAGTCATGATTATTCCAGTTACACGCTTTAAAATGTAATTGCAACTTTTTGTTAGATTTAACCTTGCCTTGGTTCCATATACTACAATATGGGCACAACACTCAGGACTCAAGTGATGTGAAAATGAGTATTCTGAATAATCCATGGTGTGTTTCCTATCACATGCGGTTTCCCTTGAAAAGAGTAAAAGTGCGGCATGATGTGGGTGATTGGGATCCTCAAAGACATCGAACTTTTAGTCCTCTTCTCCTAGAGTGTGTAGGAGTACTAAGGGGATGTGGAATCACAAGCTGTCAGAGGCAGCTGTGTGTCTGTCTGTACAGCAGGCAGGGACGAGGCTGGGAGACACGGGCTGTTCTCTGAAGCTCTAAGACGGGAACATAAGAGAAAGTCGGCCCCATGGTGCCTGTTTGGCGGATCTGTGGTTACAATCAAGCATGGCAGTTGAAGGTAATAACAGTGTCTGTAAAAGTGACAATTGATAGGGAAATAATCAATATAAAGAAAGCACTAGTCTACAACATAGTTTCAAGGAGAGATTATTTTCTTTATTTTTAAAGGAGGATGACAGAATAGGGTTGTTCTGAGTCACAATGTAAAATTTTAACGTCAAAAACGTAGGTTGAGTGCCCTAGGGTAGTCCAGAAGTTTAAGCCGTTTGAATCCGGATCTTTGCTCATTCAGCAAAAAAAAAACTCTCCTCGATCTTTCCCCACTCTGTGTCCAATAAAACATACAGAGGCCTTAAAAATGAATAATATACTGTCTCAGGTTGACAAAAAGGTTTAGAATGCTTAATACTGTACCAAACCCTCAAGTACCCAACATCACTCAAGATAGTGTGAATTCAGACAGAATTAAGAATGAAATCCTTCTCAATTATAAAAGTATGACGACGCTAGTAAAAAAAACTAAAGATGATAAAGTTGATGGAAATGAAGCGGTGATAAGGATATTCAGAACATCAAGCTCAGCCAACGATGCTAAAATGAAACAAGAGTAGAGCGGCACTGGAGATGACAGAGCTTTCACGTTAAGTAATATAGACTTAAAATCAATGGCAATAGATTGTTTAAAAGCTTGAAGTTAACCTCCAGGTTGCTGGCAACAACAGCTGCACCGTATCCAGACTACAATTAGGCTGTATTGATTACCCCATTATCCCTGAGTGGAACACTGAATGGTAATGATCTATTAATACAGATTTTTATTATTAAACTAGTCAATAGTATTAACAAAGGGTTCCCTTTTTTAAATAATATTGGCTTCATACGAAATGGCAGCTGAGTGAATGGACCTGTCTTTTGCTCATTTTCACACGTTGTGAATTCTAATGGAAAGAAGACCGATAGACAAGGAAACAGAGAAGCAGCGGGGCTATCAGGCTGTGCCACCGCTGTGACAAACTCCAGACATTTCCCTAAAACATTGCCGTGCACAAGGTGTTTATAAACCTTATGATGGCTGACTCTTTCCAAACACAATGGAGCTATGCTATTTATTTCAGATATAATGAACTTTCAGTTGGCAGCAGTATCGGTTATTTCAGTATCTGTTATTTGTTCGCACATGCATATTTGCTGTGCATATCACAGTTCTTGTAATTACAGTATTGCGACTGAATGGATGTGTATAGACACAGACTGTGTATCTTCTCTCTTTCTCTGTTGATTTTGTAAGAGTAAATAAAGTGGAAAAACACAAAATTATTCTTAGGAGGAAATATCCCTAGGTGATATAATGCAATTAGCTTGACCAGTGACTGAGAGTGTTTCTTGTCGATGGATAAATGAGCCTTTTCATGCTTCTAATTTTCCAACTCAGTGACTGAATCAAATTGAAGAGATCCCACTGTGCTGCTTCCATTGGTAATCACTGGGTATCAGCTCACCTCCAAATATAACATGTCTCCTGACCTGGATAGTTGTCTCTGATAAGTTTATAATCTGGGTTCATTAGAGCCATTAACACAGACAATGAAATCTCACTTCACAGTCACCTAACCGGACACTTGTGCACATGAGACATCCTTTAGAAGTGTTGCGTACAGTAAAAGAGTGTGAGATTGGCTTGAGATTGTATAACGCTTTAAGAATCAACTATGGCAAGTAAGCCACATTTTTTATATTTCCTCAATGTGGGTCTATACAAAAGTCGTATTTAGTCAAACCTCATGTTGGTAATCACCTCTTCAGAATACTTAAATCTATCAAAAGGCAGTTTCTGTGGACAAGGTGTAGGGCCTTCAGTACAGTGGACCCTGTCCAGTGTGTGTGTGTGTGTGTGTGTGTGTGTGTGTGTGTAAAACAGAGAGAGACGTATAACTCCCTCAGGCACCTGAGAGGTAGAAGAGAGTGACTGGCAATCTCTTCCTCTTGACGCTAGCCCCTGTCACGCCTCATCTGGGGAAGACAACCAGCCATGGTGTGTGTCCTGACAAGGTGTGGGCTTATTCAACACCAAGCCCAAGTCTCTCAGAGCTTTTGACTCCACTGAAACAAATGTGTTTATCGTCCAGTGGCGTCAGCGGGCATATGAAGACAAACAGGACATGCCGGTGTCTAGTGACAGGCCATACATTCTGCTCTTTTCTTTCAGCTCATTATCACATGCTCTTCTCCTCCTCTTGTTACTCCTCTCCTCCTCCTGTTCCCCTCCTCCAACACTGCAGTATCATACGGTGTTTTCTCCAACACAGAGACCAAGCCTAGCAGCAGTGCCTAAGGACCCATGACCACACGCTTTTTGTTGTGTCACCACTTCAATCTGCTTTAGCAGTAACTCCAAATTGAACGTATCTGCTTCGCTTGCTTGTACTGTCATTTAAGGTTTGTCTACACAGTTGTCTTAACACTGTAAACGGTTGGGTAAATGAATCCTAATATATACATTAATCCAGTTTTGAAATGAATCAACTCTGTTTTGGGTATCATCTCTTATTCCCATGCCGCCTAACAGATATGTGACTTTAAAAATAGATTCAGCTTAGATTCCATGAGGACAAAAAGAGTATAATCATAGGTAATGCACTGCTCTACAGCATGAGCTTTTCTGCTGTGGATAAGAGTTCACTGAAATAACTGCAGTTGTCAATGACAAGCTTGCTGAAAAAATGGTTCCTAGTCATTTATAGTGATATAAAAATGACCTCAAGCCTCCAAGGGGCCTCTACCAAAAAAATATTTTGGGAAATAGGTTTCAACCAATGTTCCTTCTAAAAGATTTTGTCACTGACCACATTTCCGGTCTTTTCAGCAGAAAGTTATTTGAATTCTGTCCAGCTTACAGTGCAACATTTTCAGTGAGTTGACTTAAAGCATGTACATCACTTTATTCTGTATACACAGTACTGTCAAATGTCTGGACACACCAATGTTTGCAATCAACGTTTTCAGAGATGATAATCAATTAGACTTACTGATCTGATTGCGGGTGCTTAATGTACAGAAATGTTGGTTGTTGTGATTTATGGCGCTTTGGTACTGTACTTTGTCATGTATGTTGTTGGTTTGATTAGTTGAATGTTGATCCAAATGCATTTAGACTAACACAATTATCTCAATGCCCCTTACACAAACGGTTGGAATCTTTTAGCATTGAAATATAAGCTTGATGTAGCATTTATATGTAAGCCCGATGAGGCTGCTATGCGAAACTAGATTTGTTCTCCGCGTCATAATAATGTGTTGCTTTCAAACTTGTAATTTCATGACTAACTGAGGTATGATAGTAATTCTACATAATAAATATGCTCATAGATATTACACATCCAGCCCTAAATCTAAGGTTAAAAAAAATATTTTGTAATCCTCAAGCCATTTACATTGATTTTGTTAGCCATGCCCACTCACAAATGCTCTATGAAGTAAAATGTGTGTTTTGTACATATAATGTATGTGCGAAGTCTTACATGTCTTAATTATCTTTTCTTTTATAAGTGGTACCTAAACACCCCCAATACAAAAAAATTCATTTGGTTTGGATTCATTACTTTTTCTTCTGTATGCTACTTAATATTTGATGAGCAAACTGTTTAATAAAAAAGTTCTCTCTCACGCCAACTGAAAACCATTAAATTCCTGAATCGTGTTTTGGAAAGTAGTAATTGTAATTAAACTGCTCCTCAATGTACTGTAACAATTGAAAATAATCATATTCCTCCACAGAAAGACACCAAATAAATCTCTACAGAATTTCCCACCCTTTATGAAAATAGAAAGTAGTCAATCTGGTCTGTAGAAATAGCAGGGCAAAACCCATGTGAACACAGCCAATTTCATGATGAGTTACGAGGTAATAAAGTAAATAGGTCATGGTGTTTCCACATGGGTAAGAAGGTAGCCTGAGAGGCTAGAGGCAGAACTGACAAGCCCAGCTTAGAAGCCGTGAGAGAGGGAGAGATGATTCAAGATTCATGCACAGACCATCGTCTCTCCTGCAGTTGACTTAACCAGATGAGGAAGGTGTTACAATATTCGAATGAGGTTCAGAGACGCATGACTGTGGTAACTCACCTCTTGCAGTGGCAGCAATGACTGTTAAATTTAGCCTGAACGCAATGTTCTTTCATGAGATGCATTTTATTTTCAAATGCATTTTCAAATATTTATGACCATGATGCTGACTGTGGAGAGAGAGAGAGATGAAGGAAGGTTTTGGTCATGGTTGTTTTTGGCTAAGAATCTGAACTTTTGCCAGGACTTAGCCTCCCCCCTTCGCTAGTCAGAGCCCTCCTATAACAATTCTGCAGGCTATTCAGTAGCAGATTGGCCCTACAGGCTCCTTCAGGGCATGGTTGTTGCCTCTAACCAAGTCACATGTGACAATACTGAAAGAAACAAAATATGCAATATAATGGTACATTAATATAAGGTATACACACACAAACAGCCCAGTACAGTTAATATTCCTTCTCTAAGCAAATTGGCTAGTTTTTAAACATGTTTTTCTTTAATCGTCCTCACAATGCTAATCAACCTCCGCCACTGGCCAAATGGAAGCCACTTTTTACCCACAGTGCAACTCCTCTGTTTCACTTTGACCTATTCAAACCGAAGATATGAATAATCCTCTTTCAGGGTGGAATTTGGACCAGAGATGAGCCACCTAGAAACCAGAGAGCACAGAGCCATCTCTTTGTGTGCTTAAAGGGACAATTCACTGCTAGACACTGATTGGGGTGTTTTTTTAGTCTCCGTACATAATCATGAGTGATTGGAGGTGTTTCAGACATAATTATGCACCACAGCAATATTTTTTACATTCCATGCCGGGAGAGTTCAACCAATGACGTTACTGGTTGATTGAGACGGCTGTCTGATCTAAAAATCTGTCAGGTTTTGCAGCAGTGCCAGGAAATATAGATGGCCTGGTTCCACCAACAAAAAGCAGAATCACTTTTATTGGCTACATGCTAGGATATTCTCAGTTTTGATGGGATCTATGATATGCTAGATTAAGTTAACTAACCAAGACCTTGACAGATCTTAGACAGCTCACCATCCAAACAGCAGCCATCAAATATGACATTAAATCCTACAGCGTATAGGATTAAATGGGGGAGGTGTATTGGCAAATACTGTGCTTTGAGGTATATGTGGAGAGTAAAACTTAGCTGGGGTAAATCTGGAGAGTAAAACAAATATTTCGGAATTATTTAAAATTCTGTTCTGGCGCCCGAGTCATCAAATCTGACACAAAAATGTCTGAATTGGCTGAATCTAGTCGCCCAGCCCTGCTGTAAACCAAGTGTTACCCTGTCCCATATTAGACTACTCACTGGAGCTAGCATGCATAACGCTTAGCTTAGCAGAAGGCACGTGAGTGAGTGAACAAACGATGGCTCAGTTAACTGAAAAGACAAGCATATTCTCCCTGCCAATTCACATCTCATTGAAGCAGATGTCTTTCAGCTTAGTAGATTATGTTAGACTGTCTTCCGCCTCGGTTCTGACATTGTAATGCTAGCTTGTTGAATGCTGTTGTTCAGTGATATATAGAACTGTGCCTGTATTGGGGCTTTAAAAAGAGAGTGCGTTTGCGTTCATGCAGTATATGTGTGGGTGTATTGTTTGTGTTGCAGTTTTCATGGTGTCTGTCACTCAGTTTTGTCTGGCATAGACAAACATTTGTTTCAGTTCCTTCGCTGTATGTTCGCGGTGGAATCGTGGACGCATGCAGCTTCCATGTATTAGGTTTGTAGTGTAGCTGGAATCAGAGCAAGTGAGAGCCGTCTGGCTAGTATAGTCCTGGGGCTCCAGCGGATTGGCTGTGCTCTGTTTCAGAGGGGGGCTAGGCAGGCAGGGTGAATGAGCTGGGGGGTTGATTTCACACTGCAGTTGGCAGCTGCTCTTCCTGCAGTCGGGACCCAGCACACACCCCAGGGGTCAGACTCACTGGCCTGGAATCCCTGCCTGCCTGCCTGCCTGCATGACAGAGGCAGCGGAGGAGGCACAAGCCCAAAATGTGAATAAATAACTCCGTCTCACATCCCAGTGGATGCTAACGTTTCCACTGAGGGCTGATGCATCACAGACTTACAGTGACACTCCACTGTGTTCCGGTGAGACAGCGTGTCTCCAAAGCGCATCCGCTTTACAGATCAGCACCGGGTTTTATCTCTGATTGGCCTAACCTTGAGAGGAAGGAGCATCAGAATATTCAGTGCCAGAGTGCAAAAACGCATCCCGCATTGGGGAAACAGGTTGGGAACTATGCAAACAAACATGCATACATGCACATAACTAAATACAACCGAATCGGATGGTACATGTAACGGAACCTGCAGACTACCAACCCCCCCCCCAACATGCACACGAAACGGGGGCACACCTGTGACTTTGAGCTCGGTGGTCCTCCTCACGACCCGGCTGCCGTACTTGAGCTCACAGGTGTAGTTCCCTCCGTCCTCCTCCTGCACCTCGGGAAACCAGATGTTGGTGGTGTTGACCATGATGGAGCTCCGCCACGTCTTCCTCTCACACTCCTACAGCAGCAAGGGACACATCGACAGCGCACCACACAGTTTCATTCCACGCCTGTTTCAACACGGGTTTTTCGATCCATTTCACAGTCACTAACTATCCGATCCAAGAGGGGACTACGAGTTTAAGCACATTTATTAAGGTAACCGTCCGGGCTAAACTTCCTGTGGTCATACACAAAGACCAAAGACAAGGTTTTTGACAATGGAAGAGGTCGGTCACCTTATACCAGGTCATCTGGGGCTGTTTGTAAGGCGCGAGGTAGTCTTCGATGTCGGGGCATCCAATCATCTTGCTCTTAGTGATCTCGGCTTTCTCCAGGTGGCGTATTTTACTGTTGAAGCACAGGCCCTCATCATTCTCCTCCACGGTTAGGGACATGGACACCTTCATGCAGTAGGTGGAGTTCCTGCAGGCAGGGGACACCACACAGGAGGCTTTATGTTTCCCCAAGTTCACCTCTAGCCAACTGGCATCACACACACACATACACACACACACACACAAAAGCACACATCGATTTTTCCACTGGGTTTAGTAAAACCAACAATCTCTTACACTGCCATTCACTCCATCCGCGCCTCCCTTCCCGGCCCCTGATGATGTGTAGCGGAGCCTCATTTTTCTAGCGTTTAGTTAACCACACCCAGAATAAGGGGCTTTTGGACCATGGAGGATATCTGAATGGAAATTTTTCAAAATCTTCAATTAGTAAAGAGAAGTCGGGAGTACAAACTGTATGCATATAATTTCACTAGGCAGTCACCAGCCAGAAGTACAACTCTCCTTCAGGGAAGCCCGTGTCAAAGCACATGACACCCAGCCCGGTACGCAGCTACCGCCATGGCCACTACACTAGACTACACCACAGAATGTACAGCGTGACGGCTGCATCCTCCCCCCATTGAAAATGCATGAAGGCCTTGAGGCAAGGGATTGCACTCCAGCGGCATTGTGTGTCAACCTCTCAAACGCTAAGGGCCCCTGAATCTCCACTAGCGAGTCAGCATGTTTGATGCCAAGATTTAACATTTTAGAATGAAACATTTAGCTGGTTTTAGACGTGAACATCAGACAGGCCGTATGTGTGTGTGTGTGTGTGTGTGTGTGTGCGTGTGTCTGCGTGTGTGTGTGTGTGTGTGTGTGTGTGTGCGCACGTCGGTGTGTGTGTATAGATTTCCTGGAAGTGTTCCAAGACAATGGAGGCAGAAAGAACAGCTGTCCTTGGCTACTTTATTTACAATGGAAGAAAAAGGACTGTGACTAAAAACTATGTCTCATGGGGCACTTGTTGTGTCTTGAGACAATAGCCTCATACCGTGACAAATAAAATGCCAAACACAAATGGACAAGCAGAGGACAGATGTGTGAAGTCACTCAGGAGGATATTTTCACTGATCTGTTACTGACAATTAGCCCAGAGTTAATCATGCTGCATAACTATTGCACTATCCTGATGTGACTGCTTCCTGCGCATTAATAATTCATCTTTCTCCTCCTGCAATTACTCTCAAATGAAAACGCCTGGGCTTCATCTCGCCAATTGAATTAGATGCTTAATAAAGAAGGATTTCTTTGTGCTCACACTTCGTGTTTACAACTGTTAATGTGAACTTCAAATTCATTTTACAATTAATCTAACACGCGACCACCTTCGAGATGTTGCCCAGCCACGCGGGGCTGTGTGCTGCATGGGTCAGTGTGCTTAGGCTCTTAGAACTATTGAGACATAACTGAATAAGCATTGAGAACATCCATTAGCCTGCATGACTTCCTCCCCAGACGGGTTTCACATGTCATTTCCCCTACACAGGTTTCAGCGTGAGCCGGGGCACAGAGAGCCAAACAGTGTACATCCACTCATAGCAGAGGTCAACCGTGCATCAGGCTCTGTAGACCTCAGTAAATGACCATAACACATTAAGGCTGCTAAGTCATTTCTTATATAGCTCGGGGACCGCAGCGCAGCCATGGAGGTCAAAGCGGAAGCCATTCATTGCCGTGACCTGACCTTGTAGCTCCATATGGGGTAAATATCCAAAGACCAACAGACTGGGAGTGACTGAGTCTCTGCGGCAGATTAATACAGTTATGCGGTCCTGTTCTGCGGCATTTCCTGGTCGTCTCCGATCCACCTGAGAAAGTACATAGCCTCAGAACAAACATCTGGAGGAGGCTTGTCTGGAGAGATAACCTGCGATTTGTGCCTCAGCAGCAGTGACACCCAGGCTTCCAGGCCCAGCGGAGCAGACGGACAGTACACAGAACTGCTCTCCACGGCCACAGGCACTCCGCTCACACAGGCTGAGGACGGGAGGAAGTTGGAGATGAAATCCTATGATTAATTCACTGGTAATGAACCTCATTCTCTGTGTTTTCTCCATCGGCTTGAGATCTCAGTGGTTATACTCTCATTGTGGACTGAGGATGGGTCTAGAACAAGAGCAGGCAAAAGCTGGCTAAAATCTGCAGGCAGGTAAAATTAGTAAAATTATGCGATCGCGTCGATGTGAAATTATTGTTCTATTCAAATACACTCTTTCTTAGGATTTGTTGTGGTCAATTTGCAGTGGGCACTACTTTGTTTTATTACTATAATTATGTTCCAGCCCCTGACCATCCAATATGACCCAAACTGACCTGCAGCTGAATCTAGTTGCCTGCACCGGCCGGAGAGGATCCCAGGGCCATTTGTATGCTGACAAATTGTTGCTCTATGAGCTTTACAGGAATGACCACTTCCTGCCACTGTAATTTGACCATTAAGTTTCCATTATGGCCTGTTGACATGCAAAACACAACAGCATCTCAGCACAATTATCTAATACTAATACTGCTTTTTTTGTTGAGATTAAACACATTCTTAATGAGAAGACACTTGACTATCTGTTTTGTCAAGGAAGAACGATGAGTAACGTATGTAGGTTAGCTCATTTAAAATTGTTGTTGATAGCATTGGCATGAATTATGATGCAATGTAAAAGCTCAATGAGATTATTGGAATTTAGTGGGACCCCAGATGTTATTGCAAGTCCCACAAAAGCCTCTGTTGGGACTCTTTCCTATGCAATCTCCTAGCCTCGCTTTCTCTCAAGTCTGAAAAATGACATATCAAACTCTTTGAACTTAATAAAAGGGCTTAACAAAGATGGACTTCAGAGAGAGAATTCAACATGCAACTGTTTGAGTCTAAATGTAGGCCAATTCCATTGATCAAATTTGCTTGAAGAAATACGACTTTTAACATTTCCCTGTAATAGAGGGAGAGAGGAAAATTTAAGAGGAGTACTAAATATTTTACAAAGAAAGTATGAGCCCCCAATTTCGTTTTTCATAGGAACCACTGTAATTGTGAATAAACCATGATGGCAGATTCGCTATTTACCCTCCGATTTCAATGACCTGTGAAAGAAGATCACACAGAGACGAAATATACAAGGAAATAAAAAGGTGTTGAACTGCCACGGCAGAAGACGCTTTTATGAACGAGCGCATCACATGGCCTAGGATGTTCCAGCGGTCTGTGCTCCCGCCTCTTGGGGCATGGGTTTGTCGAAATGCTCTTTCAGAAAAAAATATATATTTGTGTTTCTGTTCGCTCAAGGGTCATTGTACAGGATTCACCAATCTGCAGTGGGCTGATGTGATGCTCAGGGTTAACTGGGTGCAGAGGTTGAAGGGTTAACAGGTATGCTCTTAAGGGCCAGCCAGCAGAGCAGCACATCAAACAAAGAGGCAGGTTTTTCCTCAGCATCAAACCAGCTTACCGGCAGTTGTCATTCACACACATATACGTGCACACACATGCATGCACGCACACACAGACACACCATAGTGTTCTGACACAGACGGCCACTGTCGATGAGTGGTTTTGTGGGGAGTCTCCAGAAAGACAGCCTTTCATTAGACATGCTTGAGGGAGAGTTTGTGTGTCCGACCGCACATCTCAGACGTCAAAACATTTCTAAACGCTTATTCCTCAAAATGCCAATTTCTAATAAGTAACCGAGGGGTGAGAACGAGGACAGGGTTCAGTAATCCGGGAAGTTCCTAATCTCAGTAAACCTTCAAGGAAAAGCCCTGACTGTTAATAGCATGGGAATGCATATATTTCAGGCATGTGGTACAATACAGTATAAAGGAAAATGGAAATGTATTTTTTTTTCAGTTTTCAGAAAAGATCCACACAAGGTTTTGCTTCTGCATTTTAACGAACCAATCTGAATTGGAGTAGTGAATAGAGCTGCCCAGATGAGCACCTGGGGAGTAATTAGGGTTCACTTCCATGCTCAGGGACAGAACAACAGATTTATTTTCACCTTGCCGGCTCTGGGCATTGATCAAGCTACTTTTTTGGTTATTAGTCAGGTGCTCACCCGCTAGGCTATCTGAGACAGGTGAATAGAGTGGCTAAGATGGGTACACAGAGCCTGGCGTCACACCATGTAATAAAGGCATGCTGAGTGGTCATTCTCTCTCACTCTTGACTCTGTCTATCAGGGCGACTCCTTTCCTAGAGGGATAACATATCTGTACAATGTTCTGCAAGTAGGGGGCTTGCCAATGAACATTTCCACCACACTGCCAAGCGGTCTCTATCTCTGAGAATCTCTAGCTTGCTGACCATGAAAAAAAACAATAAACAACAAGAGGCTGTTGCTGTTTGAGAAACGAACTAATTGGTTTTAATATTAACAATTCTGTATACTTCGGGGAGTCTGGAACATTCATTCACTAGAGGGTAAGCCATCATTGAAAAATACTGGTTTGCTCGATTATTATCATTTATTCCTTATAAAACATCTACCGTGCAGCCTCATTCTGTGAAACTTAAAAGTATCACACATTGTCTAGTATAATGGAACACAGTATTTTAACAAAGGGTGTTCAATTACAGACAAGTTTACTGTACTTTTAGAATTGATTCTGTACAAGCCAAATAGATCCGTCTTCCTCCTCTCTTTGTGCAACAACAGTCTGCCCACGAAAAGCAGATATGAGAGTTCGAGCCAGTTTAAAAATGGATTAATGTCAAAGCTATAGGCTAAGTGTTTAATATTTGAAAAGAACTGGCATGTGTGGTAGCATGGATTCAGTCTGTGCCAATGCACATCAGCACCTTTCTCTGGCTCCCACTCTAATGGGGTCCTGCACGGCCAAATGAATAGAAAGGTTAAAAACCTGGATCGCATCGTAAGAAGAGGTCTGTGACACCGGGGCGTTTGTTGAACGGAGAATTATCTTACGAGGGGAGAAAAAGACAGGTGGCACAGATTACTGTCCAGACCTCTTGGGGAATGGCCTAGCTCCGGCTTGGCCACAGCTTAGCGAGAGCACAGAAGAATGGAACACCAGACAGACGCCAGACGGCCAATCACAGTGGAAGGAAATTAATGTAAGAGTGCTCAGGAGTCAATAGAGTCGTTTTACAGACAGTGGGCTATTACATTGTGATCCAACACATCCTTATGGGGAGCTGGGATGACAAGCAGCTAGACAAATAAACAGCCTGCACATATTCCCCACCATATTCTCCACCACTTACAATGTTTGGATCTGTCATTTGCTTGTACCTTTATTTACACAACGATGGATATTTGTCACGTGTGTAGATCCACGCAGGATCGAAACATTGTCTATTTGTCGGTAAGTGCTGGAGCATATAAGTGGGCAGTCCTTATTTCGTTTAAATGACTAGACAGTGAAAATGTGTTGTACTTTTCCACTGCATACAGTTATTAAACCAAGCTAAATGTGTTTCTATTGTCGGGGGAAGGCGTGAAATGGCCGTCCCTCCATCAGTGCTGTGAGACAGGAGGCTCAAGCTAGACTAGCTGGAGAGGATGACAAATAAAGGGGTGATGAATCTGTCTCCTGCTGCACATTAGACAGGCAGATTGCATCGACTCATTGACTACAGCTTAACATTTGTCACGCCGGAGCTGTGTGTTTTGCCGGCACAGGCATGATTAGTCTCTGTTCACATGTTCTAATAAAGCAGGGGACATCGCCCGATACCCTATATAACTTCTGTCAAGGCCTCGATAGCAGTGTGTGTGTCAGTGGGTGTGTTTTTTTCCCCTCAGTGATCTGTGTAGGGAGGCTGGACCAGACACACAGCATTAGCCCTCCTGCGGGTTACTGGACCATCGTAGAAAATGGATTCTTCCATTCCAGAGGCACCCTGTCATTTCAGGCGCCGCAGCCTCTGCCAGTGTTATTTTACAGCAATTGTCTCTCAGAGGCGTGTTGCATTCTCTCTAAACACCTTTACAGACTAGATGCTGTTCAGCTCTTCTGGGTGACAGAGAATCCCTGCTTCTTCTTACGAGTTTCAATTGCATTCTTGCCTCTTATTTGAAACTATCTGCATGGGGAACAATATTTGTTGTTACCATTATTTTATCAGGTAGGTATCCTAACAACACATTCTTGTGTATTGCAATCTGGGTGCAATTACGGTAAACTGACATCTTTCTATTACTGGCACAAAACTCTTGACCACTAGGCTACCCTGCCAGCCTGTGAAATTATGTATTTGGATTCCTGCGTCTTTGGATTTAAAGCAACAGAAGTCAATATAAATGGAGACAAAAACATGAAATGAGAACAACCTAGAGAAACATTATCGAGACAATTTAATTTGGACAATTCTGAGATTGCTTCACAGAGGTAGTGTACAGCATATTCATTCAAAAACACAAGGCACAGTGCTACATGCCATTTCAAGTCGTACTTTTTCTCCTACTTCCAATCTATCTGTCGTTCCCCAGACCAAAAAAAAGGTTGGGCTTGATGACTCTCCAGCTGGCTAACACATTGGATGGAATACATCGTGCCTGGCTGTCTGTGCTGTGGCGGACATGTCCGACTGGGTGGGAAAGTAAGTATAATAAGAGGCCCAGCGAAAGTGACAGGATCTCGCTCCTAATTAGACTGTCAGCATAGCGTGAGGGGAATGCAGAGCTGCCCTTCTTTCTGGAGGAGAAAAAACCTATTATTGGCCGAGGAGAAGCATCAGCTTTGTCAGAGAAGAGCTGGATTATCATATCTGGAGAGAGGATCTTTACTGAAGCCTCAGCGAAAATCACAGAGTAAGCTATACACCTTTCTTACACCTCGACGTGTAGGTCTCTCTTTTATTTTACGGTAAAGTAGCTAAGAACAGTGAACATAGATATTTGGTAGATGCTACTAAAATACTTCAGATTCAGAAATGAAACCAGACTTGAAGGTTTGATGTCATAATCCAAGAAGTGAACTTAAACAACACAATCCTTCGGGCCAGGGATCTTCACAAACATCACAGATTTTATAGGATTATGACAGAACTTATGCCTTTTAGGAATGTCAGTTACCCGTTTCTCAATACGAGTCAACCACAGTTCACTGGCCCTCTATAGTTTGGCAGGGGGGAACTTACCTCGCTAGGTCAGTCATGCATTTCTCCATCAAGAATTTGAACGTGGTGTGATGATGAGCATGATGGTCTCTCCTCTTTATGCTGAGTACTATTGCAGGACTTGTTCAAATCGTGCTGTGGGCATGCCGCAATTAAAGGCTTCACTTTACAGAAGACATACTGACATTCAACAGTACGCTTAGAAAGTAGAAGTAGATGGGAAAACGAATATTCTAACTACTGTATTGTACGACGGTGACAGAAATAGCCACGGTCATATACAATTATAAAAATCAAACACACTTTTGTTTTGTTGGTATGAGGTCCAGAAAAGCACAAACGTATGATTTACTCTTCAGAAACGAAGTGACTAAACCCACCTCAGGACGCAGGTGTAGAAGCCGTTGTCCTCCATCTCGGCTGAGCGGAACCAGATGGAGTCTTCCTCTTTGCTGAGCCTATGGCCGGAGAAAATGATAGGCTCCTCTGAATCCCCTTTGTTTTTGTACCAGATGAGTCTGATCTTTGCGCTCTGGGTCATGGAGTAGTTTGTCCTGATGTAGCTGTAGAACAGGGCACACTTGACTCTCACTGGTTCCCCCGCTAGAACCCGATACCTCTTCAAGTCTACCGACCAATCAACGCAGCCGTCCACTGTGGAAAAGGATGTAGAACATGGTCAGGGGGATAATGGGAACAGAGGGATTATTAGTGTATAGAATAATACTTACACTGAAACTGGAATTTAAGGGCCCAATTGGAATTTGGTCAATGTAGCCTTGCCATGCCATGTCAACACACTTCTCAGTACTTTGTATTCAAACTGGCTTTATGCAGGGGTTTTACTGCATTTGCAGGTGCGCTGACGATACTGGAACTGTGTGATGATATGGTCAAGTACTGTGTCATGCATCTAGTAAGTTTAAACTGCTTGGTCTGCTCTTTGCTCTTTAATTACTGTTTAATTATGTTTTTAAACATAAATTAGCATAAACTTGGATCCTCAGCAACAACCAAATAGCTCTTACAGCATTTACAGTGAAAGTAAGTTAAGGTACCAAAACATTGAAATTAAAGGGAAGGATAAATGTAGAGTGTATATTAAATATCACAGTAAATTGGCAATAATATGTGTGCTCATTACGATTACTAAGGATCTCTAGTGATACTGGCAGAAATTGAGCATGAGAGAAATATAAAACAGCAAATGTTGTGGTACTGCATGTAATTATGGCAGTGGATGTCAAAACATATGCGGAGTTGCTTATATTTATCCAATTCCACACACAATTCCACACACACACACACACACACACACACACACACACACACACACACACATAGAAATATTAATTAACTGTGAGGCTGTTTCTTTGATCTCCACCCAAAACCATAGATAGCAGAAACATAGGTCCAAATTGGTCACTAACGAGAATGCAAGCGAATCGAACCCAAGAGCATAATGAACCTATGAAAATGTGAGAAAATGCCACAGGAACCTGTAATGACGAGTCAATCAAGTCGGCCATAACGGTGGTGAACCTGTGAAATGTGGTGAAACAATAGCATGACTATGAGAGGCAGGAAAGGTCGTTGCCACAGTCAAACTAACACAGGGTCATTCAGGGTAAAACAGTCACCAACCAAGGAACTGCTGAAAGGCAGATACAGCCTTGAGGCGAGGCTGTACCATAAACACAGTTCATTTTCAAATAATAACTAACGCACCATGTTGACAAATGCAAACTGTTTCTGAAAAGAGACTTGCTACTGCAATTGCTTCATTGCATTCAATAGAAAAGTGCTGTATAATGATTTCACATTACAGACCTCAAATGTCCGATCTGACAACTATCTTTTCAACATTTACCATGACAGTACAAATACAACATGGTACTTTCATGAAATGTTGCTATCTAACATAGCAAGGACATTTTTCATACATGGTATTTTTTACAATAAATGTGTGCATGTAATAGCGTGGGGATTCAAACCAGCAACCTTTTAGTTGCTGACCCAAGATTATATGAACTGCTGGGCTACCCCTACCTGCAAACCCCTATGCATTACATAAGTGAATTTCAGTAAAGATGGTATAACTTATGTCCATGGCAGTGTGATCGCACTTCAAGGCACTTCATGGCACATTTTCAGGATTCCTAACCATGATATAAGCTGATCAGTTTGCGGCTTGGTACAGTCAAAAATACCTGTAAAGTAACTGAGTGTCTGTAAATGTACTCTGCAATGAAAGGGGTTTGTAAACCTGACTCTGATTTAACATGGTAGTACTGTGGTACATTTTAATAGAGGACATGGCTTGAGCATTCATTGAAGACATTAAGACAGACTTTTTGTCATCCGTCATCACAGACATTGAGTCAGAGGCACAGAAATAACCCCAAGAGAAACTGCCCACAGAAAGACGGTTGCACATCAGGCAATTACTGTGCGCGCACATCCCTCTTCCATGTAATGCATATCTTTCCTCTCTGTGTGCCATAGATTTGTTTACCATTCAAAACATGTCCACTTTAATTCATGTTGAGGTCTGCTATAACCAGGAATTAATTGTTTAGCACAATCATTCTCCCCTTGCATTTTCGTGACGGACAACATGTGATTACGGCCATGCCACATCGCAAGAACTGTACAGCAGGTGTGGGAGAGTTAACGTTCGATATTGGTACTCTGATGCACATCTTGCCAAAATGACCTGCCTGTTATCACATTACCTGCTCAACCAGAAAGATTTTTCCAGCACCCACTTTCTGGAGGTGAATGCATTACCCAGCCAACAACCAAGATTGAGATTTCAGATGTCTGGCCTTTCACAAGAAGAGCAAATTAGCAGCAGCGCTGAGCCAATTTGTGCTGCCCTCTGCTGGACCCCAGCCACCAGGATTCAAACATCTGGCCCCAATGATGCAGATGTATTGTGAGGCAGTGACTTTTGGGACCCCAGTAAGTACACATTTATAAAGGGAACTGACAGCCCTCAAGTGAGAAGGAGGCGGATCCAAACAGCAGGCTGCAGCCAGGGGGAGGCTTTCCATGGGAGTTGTTCCTCAAGCTTATTTGATGAGATGCAAGAGAGATGAGACGCAAGAGCTGAGAAGCAAAAGGAGCACACATTAGTTCGGTCTGCTAGGTTAATGTGTTGTCTTCCTGACAAAAGGCACAGCGAACCAACACTGAGTGCAAAGGTTACAGATTATATAAACGGGCGCCGGAGAAGCAGCCATATGTTGTATGAGGTCACAGCCGCGATGCACTTTCTGAATGATTCATTCATGGTTGTCTCGCTGTGTTTGCCACTGTGGTAGGGCTGAGGGGGCGAGTCATTAATTGTGAGGACGGGGCCTAACGCGGTCAGATAATCATTCCAGTCAACAGATGCACTGGACCACTATTTGCACAGCGCCACCTTTAATATCTGCATATGGATGTGTCCCAAATTTGAGTCTGAAAATAACTTGGAATAAGACCTGAGCCAAGATGTGAGGATGGCCAGTGTCATGAAGATGGCTGCAAAACCATAATCATACTTGCTCAAAATGGTCTTTCGTCTTTTTTTAAGTAACGACACTGAAAAGTTCAAATACAGGCTGCTAAAAGTGTGGAAATGAAATACAAATAATACAAATATGCATCACACATATACACACACACACACACACATACACACAAACACAAACATTCAATAACACAAGGGGACTGTCATCCAGTATATAAGGTATTTAGCAGCTGTGTGTCAAAACTCACAGCAACTAAGCCCAATGGTGAATCAAAATCCATTGTAAAATCCTGTGTATGTCTCGGCACCTGCTGCAATAATAATAGCTTGACCTGGCTACTGCACACTGGCCAAGTCTATCATGAAGCAGTATAGCAATTTCAGCCATGACAGCTGAGAGGGGGAAAAGTCAATGTCAGAGCTATAGTCCACCAAATATTTTGTGCTGATGTGCAATTTCAGTCCTCGACTTGCTTTTGATAGCTTGTTTATTATTTTCTTGACAATTCTGAATTAATAGCTTTCAGTGGACATGTATCTTAACACAGGTATGAAATGGGAGGACGAGGGGTTGCAGCCATTTAAATATGAGTAAATGAGTTACTCTGTGGCAAAGACAAAACCAATCTTATCAGAGGGAAATAAATATGGAAATGCAGAGAAGGTTATTGCACCCTCCCTGTGATTGAACTGGAGAAGCCGTTTATCAATGTACAACTTGTAGCCCATTTTAAATACATAGACTTGACCACGGAGACCCAACCAGACCACAAAAGGAATTTGAATTTATTTGCCATATCAAACCCTCTGTTAGGGATATGTGATTGGGGGTTCTGTTTTCCCGGTCGCTCGAATTTGAATATGATTCAGGCACATTATTATACAGAACATTAGTTACTAATGCAGAGGGACTAGCGAACAATGCCATTGCGCATTACGTATAGGTTACTAATTTCTTATGTCTTTGAGGAGAAAATATTTTTATTGCACATACAGTAAGTATTTTCTTCATAGAAAGGGGCAGTGCTTTTGTGAACTTCCACTAATGTCAAACTCGGACGTCAATATAACAACCATTTATGTTTCCAAGTTTAAGATCTTATTTTTTTTTACCAGAGAAATTGAGTTTGTCAGAGATGACAAAGGCAAGAGCTCTCCTGTGTAGTTATACCACATTCATTTTCAAGAATGAAAGACTGTTCCAAAACAATTTCCCAAATCTATTGATTGATAATGCAGTAACTGACCAATGGCCATTCATCTGGGGTTGAGCTCTACAGCATCCAATTGGCTAATAAGAATTATTTTCCTGGGGCCAAAAGAGGTTCAGGGAAATAGATCATTAAAATAGATGTGGTTGTATATTGAGTTCCTTCAATAAACATGAAGAGTGATTCATTAGACAAGCAGTGATTGGAGAAAAAAAAGAATGACAAGGACTGTATGAGGGCTTTAAAAGGCAAAATTATGGCTCATTACATCCTCCGTTGCAATAAAAACAGCATTAATAGATGCATACTATTTAAGAACACTACATAAAGTGCAGTCAATTTCTTAGATACACCAACTTGTTCATGAATATTAAAACCAATGACCAAAGTAACTTTGAGCATGCTTTGATTATCAAACAAATACATGTAATATTTAATTTGGACTGCATGTGAATTTAGCCAGACTGAAAATAATCGGCAGTTTATATCTTAAACCACTTGTAAAATCTTATCTTAAATAAATGTTGCACTTGTAGACTGTAACACTACACAAAGCCAATAAAGGATGTCACAGTTGAACAAAAACATTCCAATTGGGATTTGTTAGCAGAAAACAAGACTCTATCTGGCATAATAATAACCTTTCATTTGTGCTTGCTATAACAGGTCTTATATCTTATGAAGATGACTGCAGTGAGGTGCAATGACTTTCCTTTCTGTTTTGGTCAGAAAAATATGACCCCATTCATTTACATCAATAATCAAGGATTAATGGGTGGAAATAAACCTAGGATGGAGAGGAAACCAAATATTTACTTCCCCCGTTTGTCATGTTTATTTGAGTGAATCCTGCACTCCATTACAGAAGCATCAATACATAACTGTTATAGAGCCAGCAGCCAGTGAAAAGAGACAGAGCAAGAGGGGAGAGAGATAGTAGGATGAGAAAACAACAAGATATTTAAATCACCCTGCAAGACAACTGATGAATGTCTCTGTAACTGGCAGCTTTACGCAGCTTAATTCAAAGTGCTGTAGTAATCAAATGCACACAAAGGACATTAATTGCCTGGAGTTGATTTCTGTTGACGGGAATAGATTTGCATTGTTCACCCAACATTCTGTTTTTCATACTGCTTGGCACTGCTGTTCACAGACAGGCACAGAGACAACTAACTCCAGTTTATGTCCTTAGTGTCAATCTGCGCTCTGAAAGCAGGATGTGTACAAATAAAGTAAGCCAATATTATACAACCGTTTGGCATTATACTACAGAGGGCATGTCAAAATGCAGATGCTTTAATATTGATGTCTGTGTTAAGATTCCTTAAAAGTTATGACTATTTCTTCTCACCCAAGAATTCATAGGATAAATAAAATGGTTGTGATTACGAGACGTTCATACAAAGGGCAGACATGCTTTTCAAGACTCAGAGTTTATAGTGAAATACATGGAACAAAATGACCAATCCTTGATCAATGTCACAATACCAAAAGTAAGCTCCTCTCCAATGAACACAGACAGGAATGACAAAGACGTGTCCAAATCATCACCTATGCCCAATTCCTCCATGCTGCAGATGAGAGATCTACTCTCGCAGCTCGATTCAGAACTCATAAAGTTAAAAGAAAAGGTCCTGGACCAGATCTCAACCAGCCATGGCTCCTGGTGTGAACAAATATTTCAGGTGAAAATTGAAAAGAAGAGCACGATAGAAAACCTGATTCAGAACTCTGAGGCATCCAAAAAGGAAGTAAGGAAATGAGAGAAGAACTCTTTGAAATTAAAACAGTGACCTGGAGGACAAAGGAGGAAATCAATTAGAAGAGGAGAAGAAAGGAGATTCTGAAAAGGAAAGATGACAGTTTACAGGCCTCGATGGAGAAGCTACCCGTGGTCATAACCCCCAGATAACGTCCAACCCTGCTCCCCCACCTATTACGTCAACTTTAAAATGTTGCTTTCAGGAGCTCCCTCCCACCCAACACCAAACCTCTACCTTCATGAGCTCCTTCTACACACAACACCAAACCTCTGCTTTCAAAAGGTTTGGAAAGGGAGCTCCACCCAAGACCAAAATGTGGCCTCCCATTCCATCAACCACAACCCTCCACCCACCACTTCCAGCTCAACCTGCATTTCCTACTCATTTCCTACATTTGAAGCTATTCTCTGCAACTCTAAATGCAGAAAACGCGAACTACATGCCCCATAACCCATTCAACATACTTTCTGAGGATGTGTTGCCCTGCCAGGGCAGAATAAGCCATTATGGCAAAGGAGAAATACCCCAATGCAATGATGAAACTGTAACCTTCTCCAGTGCAGCGATGTGCCATGTGTTTGATGTTTTAGCGAAACAATACAGAGCTGTCAAGATAATGTTGACTAAGGTCAAACATATTTATTTGGCACATCACAAAGACATCCATCCTCGCCACTTGAAAGACTTGCACAAATAAACACTTGGGGTCAAAAAGGATTTGTAAGAGGGCTAGTTACACGATCAATATGAGACAAAAGACCACCCACTGTGTGAAATCATTTGAAATATCTTTTTTCAATATCTTTTGTTCAGTGGGCAAAAGCATGCACCTTACCGGAAGCCTGCAGCCTCACACCCAGAGAGACCACCACTCTGCCGAAAGAGACCACCACTCTGCCCAGAGAGACCACCACTCTGCCGAAAGAGACCACCACTCTGCCGAAAGAGACCACCACTCTGCCGAAAGAGACCACCACTCTGCCGAAAGAGACCAACACTCTGCCGAAAGAGACCAACACTCTGCCCAGAGAGACCACCACTCTGCCGAAAGAGACCACCACTCTGCCCAGAGAGACCAACACTCTGCCCAGAGAGACAACCACTCTGCCCAGAGAGACCACCACTCTGCCGAAAGAGACCACCACTCTGCCTAGAGAGACCACCACTCTGCCTAGAGAGACCAACACTCTGCCCAGGGAGACCACCACTCTGCCCAGAGAAACCAGCAATGGTTACTCATTGTATGAATAAGAAGAATATAAGTTGACATACAAAAGTATATGGTATCAGACATGGTCTCTAGGATGGCTAACTGAGGAGATCCTTTGGTCTGAATGTAATCCATTATAAAATGAAGGCTGTCAAAATAAAATACAAAACATTAACCCACAAAACAGAGTTTACACAATGCATTATAGCACATGCTAAGATAAATGACTGAGATGTCGGTTTTTTACCAGGGATAAAATAACCAGTGGTAGAGACAAGCACTTGTTATGATCAGTCCCAGTCACCTCAGTCCACAAAATTCACCACGCCTTTCTGAAATCACTGCCCTCTGAGGAACTCAATCCATCCTGCGTTTTGCGTGTTCAAACCCCATTTGTCACCGCGCCGCTGGAGTGTGGTGGAGTAACCAGGGAATTTGTCAGTTATAAGGTATGTGGCTGTGTTCTACCATATTCCCTTTGTCCTGAGCTGCCTGCCCCACCCATTTCCTGGCTGAGACCTACCATAGCTCATTGTACAGGTTGCTTTACTTTGCTTGTCATTAATAAAGACAAGTGGCCCTGCATCTGTCCATTGACAGGGCCCCCACAGAGACTGGAGCCTCAGAGAGAATATGAGTTCCGGACACACTGGGCTGCTTAATGAACTAGTTCATATCACATTGTCATGTTGCTGCTGGACAGCCTGCCATTTCCTCCTTGATTACTGAGTCCTACCCTCACCACGCATCACCGTCTCTGACAGCCAATCACATCTAACGGAAGGAGCCCTACTGTAGCAGAAACGAGAGAGACCCAAAGAGGGGATGACTTTCATTTTTCACCACAAATCCCCAAATAGTCAGTACATTTAGCTGGACAGATGGCAATGCTGATAATTCAAACAACCTGTTTTCCCTTGCAGATCTTTAATTCATTATTCAATCAGAGCTCCAGGAAGAAACATCCAGGAAGTAGGGCTACTATTCAGATGTTTCTTCTCAATTCCTCTATAATTTAACATAAACAGCGGGACCTAAAGTAAACTCTATAACTTCACTTCGAAAATGCTTAACACAAGCAAAACACCCTCCCAGAATCGATAGCATACATTATGCCTATGTGCACATCTTAATCCATCTCAAATCCCCCTGACACTATGTCAATAAACTAACCATTGAAAGATAACAAGGGATTAATACGCTCTTTCTCACCTCCCCACTCTCCTCACCAGGGCTGACATCACCTGTAGACATTACATGGCTGATATCCAACAGGCTTTAAGATGACACTTTGGTAAATGGGAAGACTGAGTTGCAAGTTCCAACCCAAATGGCACCCTGTTTCTAATTTAGACTATGCAATCCATGTGACTATGCAATCCATGGGACTGTAGTGAAAAGTAGGGCACTCTGTGTGGAATAAGGTGCAATTCAGGACACAACTACAATAAAAACCTGTTATTCCATCTACAGCAGTCAAGATAAAATACAATTTGAAAAAGGTACAGCCAAAACTGTCTATTTATTAACACAATTTAGTGGTTCCCTGATTAAACCCTTCATTCACCTACATCATTCTGCTGTCTGTTAATGATCGAATAATTAAATATTCCCGGTTCTTGGAAACATCCAGCACTTCCATAAAACTATTTAGCATTAATCATTTTAATGCTGTAATGTAATATATACAATAAATTCCTGAAATATTTCAAACACTCAAATAAAAGTCTTAGATACAGGACACGGAGTGTAGCCAACAGTCTTGAAGGCCACCTGAATCAAATATATGTACTAGGAACTTGGCAAGAACATTCAAGCTAGTCAACCAATGCCTTTTAATTTATAGCATACACATCAAGGTCTTCCAAGCACATGAGTTACACTGCTCTAAACTTCATCTAAATCCAGAAGTGTGTGTGTGTGTGTGTGTGTGTGTGTGTGTGTGTGTGTGTGTGCGTGCGTGCGTGCGTGCGTGCGTGCGTGCGTGTGTGTTAATGCCAAACCTTTGAAGCGGTTGTCCCAGAGGTAGGTTGACAGAGCAGTAATATCACAAGTTGGCAGAGGAGACTCAGCTAGTTGTGTCACCTTGCTACCTGCTGCTAGATTTCTCTCGCTGACCCACCTCCCACTACCTGGCCAGCCAGGCAATGACAAAGAATTATTCATAACTTCATTAAAGGGTCTGAAATATCCCTTACAGCTTTAAGAGAAGTTTAAATTATGGGCATTAAAATCACATGCAAATTATTGGAAAATGCCACATAGCCTACCTTATACATTACAAAATGTACATTATAAACCTACACTATAAAACCTACATTATAAACCTACGTTATAAACCTACATTATAAACCTACACTATAAAACCTACATTATAAACCTACGCTATAAACCTACATTATAAACGTACACTATAAAACCCACATTATAGACCTACACTATAAAACCCACATTATAAATCTACACTATAAAACCCACATTATAAACGTACACTATAAAACCCACATTATAAACCTACCCTATAAAACCCACATTATAAACCTACACTATAAAACCCACATTACAAACCTATCTCATAAAACATTATTGTATTATTTCAGGTTGAGGTTTTATTATAATAAAACATAGATGATGCATAACACACACCAGCCAAAGAATACTTTAGGCATAGATACTAATAACAACCATATAGGTAGTGGAATTCAGCTTGAGATCAAGTTAATGTAGTGTAATGTTTATGTTACATTTCTGAACAGAATATAACCTAGTAGTCTGAGCAGAATATAACTTACAGTATTTATTTAACCTAGCATTTGTTTTAGCTGCTGCCACTGTCCGTATGTATGGTTCCATGCTGCCATGCTTCAATGTCCTCATTAGCTAGCCGTTTCTCATGCGACTTTTGATTTTCTGTTGGAGTCAGAACTGGCACTGGTGCCAGAGACAGTCCAAAAGAGCCCTTTCATATGCGGCCAGCCCTCCTAATTCAAGGACAATTTAACACTGCCCCACAGGTACAGTCACAACACCCACCAACATTTTATTCAGGAACCCTTCAATCTGAAATGTTTTACCACTAACCAGCTAACCTTCACCACCACTCTACAAAAAATAATTTGATATCCCAAGAAATTGAGCTAGTTACATCAAACTACATCAACCATGGATCACAATCAATCACATTCAGCCACTCCTTTGAGAGCACAAGGAGAAAAAATGGTAATTATATTATGACTTCAAAATGGTGCCGTGATTAAATACACTTCATGTCCAGTAGCTTCCAGATTGAATGCTTTTATTAACGAATAGACTCAAGCTTCTCCTCCGCCTCTGTAAATAGGATTATGTCTCTGAGAAGCAATAGTAATATAAGTATTTATCTATTTAGTGGTGACAAACAGTATATGAGTATAAGCACCTGTTTTTCTTCCGTTACTGAAGTTAATGAGGAAACAAATTGGCCTAATAACTAAATCTTCCAGAGGATGTCTTCCAGTTTACACGGTTTACAGAAATAACTCTCTGTTCCTTCTCTGGATCACCCCAGGGCTTTAAGAAATCCAAACACACTCCCACTTCGACCAATGATTGGCTATGCTGTTTTCTTGAACACAGTAGGCGTAAATACACCAATCACAAACTGTGTGATGAGAATTTCATTCACTCAGACATTATTAAGCAACACAAATCGACACTCCAGGGACATCTAACCCAGAAGTGGCGGTTCCTACAGCGAAGCGCCGCAAACCTATTAAGTCGTGTCTGTTCCCATGCAATTCGAATTGTCCGCTATGTTGAACTGTCTGCTAATTCGAATTGTAAGCAATTGTTGTCCGCTATGACTGACTGAGCTGAGAAGGCACTCTGTTGCTAAATGAATATGCCGGGTAATATACTCGGTGGCATTACAGAAGATACGTGCAAGAGAGCATTGACTGACATTGCACTGTGGCAATTACCAAAGGTGTTTGGGATGTGCAAGGCTGATGGCTCTCGGCTGTTAGGGAGCCGTGTTTATACCAGGCAGACAGCACGTCATGCTGATGACACCCACTATGGTGATGGGGAAGCATGGGGAATAGAGAGAGACGGGGATGTAGATCGAGAGGAGGAAAAAAGAGGGAGAGAACAGAAAGAGGGGGAAAGGGATGCTGAGAGGGAGGAGGGCTAGATAAAGAGTGGGATTGTCTAGAAAGAAAGTGAATCCAAAAAGGGCCCAGCGCAAAAGAGGAGACAGGGAGGATGACAAACAGAGATGGATCATGGGAGGAATGACTTGACAGATGGGGCAGGAAAGAAGAGGGCAAGAGAGAGACAGAGACGATCAGAACGGAAAGAAAGAGACAAACTGATGTTTAAGAGCCAGATGAAGAAGGGAAGACGAAGAGGGATAGCAATCGAAGAAGATAAATCTCTGAGGGCAGCCCTGAGCAGGAACAGATGGACTGGTTCCACCTTCTCATCAGCATTAGGCCTCCATGGCATTCTACCCAAACCTCCCCAGCTGACACCTCAGGGCCACCGTAGCTCTGCCCACACCCAACACTGCAGATTGAAGATAGGGCTGTCCCTCTATGAGGCTAGGTTCTGTGGTCCTGACAGCTTTGACAATGTGTGTGTATGTGGGGGGGGGGGGGGGTGGTTT
>JACXGJ010001312.1:63057-87728 GCA_016801105.1 Esox niger | reverse complement strand
GTGTGTGTGTGTGTGTGTGTGTGTGTGTGTGTGTGTGTGTGTGTGTGTGTGTGTGTGTGTGTGTGTGTGTGTGTGTGTGTGTGTGTGTGTGTGTGTGTGATCTAACTATACTCATGGGGACCAAATATATAGTATAGTAAAACCACAATAAATTGGACTCATGGGGACCTTTTGCCAGTCCCCATGAGGCAAAAGTTAATTTCTGGTTTGGGGTCAAACTTAGAATACATTTTAGAGTGGTCCAGGCATTGTTGGTTAAGGTTAGGCATTACCTAGGTAAAGTTAACCCAGAAATGTTACTTTATTGAGGTTAGGGTAAGGGTTACCATTAGGTTTAGGGTTAAGATTAGGGCAAGGGAGCATACAATTTCTATTTTTGTGTGTGTTCTCAGGTAGTAGGCATCAAAAGCAGACAGAGAAGTCCTGGTTTGGCCACTGCCCCCCCCCATCTCTCTCTTCTGCTCGTTTGCTCTTTGCCTCGGTTGTATTCTTTCGCACGCTCGCTATCTGCCTCGTGCGCTCGCTTTCTCGTGCGCTCATTCTCTGCCTAGTTCTCGCTCGCGCTCTCTCTCGGAGGCCATGGCCTAGATACATGCCATGCAGGGTGAAAATCAGCCTCCTCTCGCTCCCATCCACTCCCCCTTCTCTTACAAATTGTACCTCTTTCTCCTATCCCTAAATCTTTCCTCCTTTCTCTCTTGCTCTATCCCCCGCTCTCTCTTTATCCTTCCCTCACTCTTGGCCCTCCCGTCTGTCTCTCCTTCCCTCACTGACTCCCAGCCCGGCTGCCCTCTTGCCAGTCTTTCTGATCAGTGGTTGCCCAGTGGCCTCCCTGGGCTGGGCTCCAGGCAGAGCTTGTTTTGACAGGCAGAGCTTGGCCACACAATCCCCCAGTCCTCCCTGGCTGGATACGGAGGTCAGCTGTCATACCTGTCCACGACTCCTCCGCTACACACAGACGCACATGCTCCAACACACCCACGTACTCGCTCACCATTGTTCACGCGGACGTACTCCCTCACCCAAGTGTACGTTCACCAACTCTACACAGACTCTCTCTTTCGCTCTCTTTTTCTCTCTCTCTCTCTGCGGTGAAGGGATAACTGCCAAGACAGCCCCCTGCCTGCTAAACCCCCCAGACTCAGCAAAATGGAGCCATGTATAGTGACTGGAGAAAAACACTACCATCTTTTTTTATATGTATTCCATTGTGCTTGGGAGCCCAGTGTCTTTTTAAAGGTCTTTTATGATGGAGGGATTAAAGCCACAGCACTTAAAACCCTGACAGCCTGTAGAAAGTGTCCTGAAGTGCATCCCAAGCAGCCTATTCCCTACACAGCAGGAGTGCTGGCCAAAGATAGCAGTGCACGACTAGGAATTGAGTGGCATTTAGGACACTTTGGTTATTTTTTTCCTTACTTTCTGAATTGGAGGACTGGGTTTATACTGGACAGTTGCTATAACTACTGCTATACTGCCGTGGATGCCTTGCCCTGGCTTCGGCCCCTGGGGTTAATGGGTACTGAGTGGCGTAGCCTCTGGTTCACCAAGCACCAGGCCCTCCATGCTACTTGACCACCACTCCAAGAGGTTGAAATAACGACACCCGTGTGTTTACACATGTTTCAGTGAAAATTGGGCTAGATGGAAATATCTAAATATATATTTAGATATTCATGATATTCATAGTCTCTTGTAATTCACCTTTTCGCATGCCAGGTGAAGTGGTGAATTTGGTTACCGTTTGTTCATGGCCAGTAATGGATACAACCAGTTTAACAAAGCGTAGGCCTGTCTCGTGCATGTGTATCGGTGTACAACATATAAAAAAAACGTTTGGCCATTAAAACTAACATGATCCACGTTGTACTCAAGAATCCAAAACGTTGTGCAAATAAGTAGACTGAAAACATTTCCTTCAGACAAATGGCGTCATCTGTTTCATTTTCCGTAGTTCGGTTAGTCGTGAAGCGAGGTTGTTTGTCCGTTTTCCTTTCGTTTGATGGCATGACCGAATCCATCCTGCCCACTGAGGTCACAAGATTGCAGCTAATCTCTGCTACCAGGTAGTTGATCACCGGCCATTTACATTCCTGGCGACGTTCCCTGTTCTGAGGGCAAGCCGTCCGGGGCCTATGGTGACACGCCGGTGAGTCGGGCAGGGAACTATGGCAGCGCTTGGCTTTGTCACGCAGCGCTGACATGTCAAGGAGCCGTGCCAGGGCACTGGGCACCGCCGCCTCACCGCGGCTAGTCATTCATGCCACTGCCCCTGCCTCACCGGACAAGCGGCACGGGAGCCGGCGGAGCGTCGATGTTGTGCCCGGCGGCAGATGGACAGGGGTAACACCGGACCACTGGCCTGGCAACTAGACACAGATTGACTGCACAGCCTGACACAGCGATTTCCTGGCGAAAGGATATGAGCCAGGTGTCTGCCTGCTGCGTGTGTGCGTGCGTGTGTGCGTGCGTGCGTGCGTGTGTGCGTGCGTGCGTGCGTGCGTCAGTGAGATGAGGGGAGTGGAATGTGCTAGTATGCATCATTTAACATTACCACCTATATGAATCTACACTGGCAGTTTGTTTATGACAGAGAGAGCATGCCCACATTTTTACACAGCGTTCTGTAGCCAACCTTGTTGTACAGGAAGGACGTTAATCTTGGGAAAATAAAATGTATCAAGTTTGGTTTAGAAAAGACCTGTCAGTCTAATTGTTGGGATAACCATTCCTGTGGTACGCACAGGGCGCCGTCCATTAAAAGCAGTGCCATGGAATGCACATCTCATCAGCGTTTAAACATGCTACGCCCCTGAGAGTTGACTGTGGGGGAGAGAGCTCTTGTGTGGTCGAGGGAGGTCTCTATTCTGGATGATGATGGCCTTTGCAGATGACTGGATTTCTTCTCTCTCACTTTTACAGTGGTCTGTGGTGGGAGCGAGAATCAGATTTGAATGTTCAGCCATTTCTTCTATTGATCTTAGCAGTAATTTAATTGAAAATACCTTGTATACTTCGATCACCAATATAAAAGCGGGCTGTAGGCTTCCTACAGAAATGAAAGGAGAAATGGCAGACATATTTATCTGGGCCAGGGTGATGAGATGACAATGGAAAATTTGAAAAGGCTTCTTCTCCCTTTAGCTTGAGCTTGTTGTCTCCACCAATGGGAGTTAAATGACAGCCTGGGCACCTTGGCAACCATCGCTGTGCTACTCCTAATGTCACAGCTACATCTGAACTGGCGGAACTGAGAAGACTTAACCTATGTTTAAGTTATTGGTTTTACTGAGACTTCTGCCTGTATGTCTGTTTTAGTTAGAAACCAATGAATAGATGTTTACAATGCTTGTTTAATCATGTTCTCCTGTTGTAGTCCCTGCAATGTGTGAGAAATTGAATTTAATTAGACCTAACCCATAGCCTAGATGACACACTAGCTGAATGGCAACCACAGGAAGTCATGCAATCCACGGGTAGGGTTGCTTCCTGTTTAGAGAATGTAGGGCAAATGTCGGTGATGTGTAACTTAAATCAACCTGACACAACTACCTAAGAAAATGCTTTAACTTTCTACCTAGATGTTTATTTAGCACACATTTTACAACTTACCGTTATCAACTGTGTTTACTCCTTGTGTTGTTGTGGAAGGATAAAAGCAACTAGGATGTACTTGTTTACAGTAGTCTGCTGATTTAGCAAGCTATGTAGTTAGCATGGTGTCCGTAAGTATTTCTGACTGGGATGGTTGTTTAGCCGTTTAAGATCGACAGATTAGACCATTTAACATAGACCAGTTTTATGTGGTGCCAGTCGTTAAGTGAGTGTTTTCCTGTCATGTGGCCCGGTTCCTTTGCAATATCTGGACCAGCCTAAGATCTACCAACCAATGGCAGGTAGGGGAAGGAACCAGTCATAGACCTGTTCTTCATCTCATCGGTCAGAGGGAAATGGAGAACCTCTGGGCCAACGATGTGAATGAGCTACGTCACAAAGATGTGAAATAGTTTCAGGTTTCGTGAATCTCTGGTAAGAGGATCTGAAGGCCAAACCGGCGGTGGTGGTTGCTGTGACTGATGAGTTCGCAGGTGAGGGAGACTACGCTGGCGAAGGAGAGATGGGGTATCGGCGGCTGCTTCTGGACGGAAGCTGGGTTTTTACCACCCACGCAAACCCCGCGCAGGAGGACCAGACCAACCTGGTTAAGCCGTTCTCTGTAGCCACAACACCCTGCAGAGTTCGGAGCATCTGTTTAGGGGAAGTGCAGTAGGAATACGGTGTCCAAGCTGTCCCCTCAGGCGAGCTGGTGAACGCAGCCTGGTGGCCGTCCACTGTGTTCTGAAATGGCCTGTGACCACACAGACTGCAGACTGGCATTTCCCTCTTACCCCCTTGATGTCGTGACGTTGCCTTAATCCAACGCAACAACTCCACCACAGATTTGGGAGGGTCGAGCATCGACTTCTGAGGCCCTCCTCTGTAGAGCCGTTCTGCCACTTCTTATCTCGCCGTACTTGTCCCTGATAAACCGCAGTTTCACTGTTTTACTCAGACCCCTGCTCCAATCAGAAGCTGGACATGTTTTGTTTAGATTATTATCTAGTGGGAATGCTCATATAGGATTGGTTTTGTTGGAATGTTCCTTTTTCTCCCCAAAACCTTCCCAAAAACTAATGAGATTCTACTCTAAGGATTTTCTAGAGGACCTCTGGATTGGATTTGGTAGTACAAACTTATCTTTTAATAGTTTCAAGTTTGTTTTACATTCAAAGTTAATGTCAGAGCCAAGCTATGTGTGAGTTATTTTTCTGTTCCGTCAGCCACTGGTTCTTTAAGTAGTCATGATATTCTTGGGCCTTGATGGGTATGGCTGGCATGACTCATGTTAACATGATAATGGGATAACCTAAAAGCCAAGGAAACAGTACACTGATTATTTCGTTTTTGTATTTTGTTTAGCCAAAGTTTATTTTCATACGCGTAAGTAAAAGGATTACAATAAACGACACTTAAATATTCAACTCTGGACAACAATGGATTTTAGGAACATGTGTCAAACATCAAATAGCCAGCTACCGCTAATGTCTAATAAATTCGAAGAAGAAGCCACTACAGGTGGTGAGCGTAGCTTAAAAATATGGCGGGACAGAGTTTATTTTCTAGGTTTAAGGTACCATGACATTCCATTAAGTGTATGGGGAGTGAAAAACAAGCTCAGTATTTTAACTTGACTGCAGTACAGACGTATGGTAACTATTTCTATTGAGTAGAGTCAAATGGATCCATTGAACCTGCATGTCCAAATGCTCTGTCAATCACTGGCCGTTTGTTAATGCTATGCTGTCTTGACTGATTCCTTTGACATTGTCACAGTAGAAACCCAACCTGTCCAATACATGGAACTATAAAGACTATCGGGATTCTGAGCTTGATATGGTGGAATTTGGATCAGGATGATGCAATACGATTCTTATTTGAATGCATTATAATGTTTGCGCCTAAGAAACCACACCCACCGCAAATCAGTTTTTTTCTACCCGGCTCACCGAGTCAAAGTCGACCAGAAGGTCATATGGGTCAACGCGTATGAGTGTATGTAACCTCAGCTTTGCTGGGAGTTGCTTGAGCGTGATAACTTAATTGGTTAATGGCTTGGACCGAATTCAGCCATCTTGTTGCTTCAGACATTGTCCACAAGAGTGTGCTGAAGATACACAACTGTTAATGATCCAGGTGGTATCGTATGTATAAGAAAGATATCTCGTAATTTATTCCAAGATATCAGACTTACTGGGGGAATTTGTTTCATTGTGTAGGATGTTGATGGTGTCACATTTGGAGGAAAACCCTCAGACATCAAGATGGATACAATCCATATTAATTTGTTTGACCCGCTCTACTCTCAAATGAGAATGGATGGTGGTATTCCTGTGTTTTGATTGGAAGACCAATGGGCATGTGGTGGTCTCTTAATTGATTGAAGACAGGAATTTAGTTAGGGCTAATTAAAATTCCATCGTAGAAATCATTACACGCTCAAGTACATGGGATCATTTATAACACTACTAACTACAGGCATTTCTAATGCAAACAGGGAGGATTCTATTAACGAGTGCAGATTCTGTTTCTAAACATGTCTGTTTAATGTCACATGGAATATTGTGATGGTGTGTTCATCTCTCTCTGTGGGATTTCCACAGTAAACAGCACTTAACTGATTTCAGCGTATTTCCAAGACTGAAGTGCTAACGGTACTGTCTCCTGGTCAGTTTTTTTGCCGGCCTGCCAGAGCAGATCTTTGGAGGTTGAAACTGGGGTCACTGTTCCACTTCATTACTTCCCTGGGGAATGAGGAGCTTGATTAGCTTGGCCCTGACCTCGGGTCTGCTCTTAAAGAAGCCAGGCGCACTAAAACCTGCCAGGCTTAGATCTCTGTGGACCTGAATCAGTGAAATCAGTGCTTGGCTGGTTATAGATAGGAATTCTGAAGAATAATAAAATAGGATCTAGTCGAATACGACAGTTGACTAGAGCAGACTAGAATAAAATGTATATTAAATGCTATAATATGGCATTAGGCTGGTGGTGGAAAAGACCTGTTTTTATAGACAGTGCACCTACTATCATGTTGTGAAGGTCTAACAGTAGTGCTGACACCAGTGTCAAATGAAAAGACCTATTCATGCTATTGTGTAACAATGAGAGGAGCTTATAGCCATAGAAACCAAGAACCCTATGGCTGGTTGATGCATGTCCTCTAGTGCCATGGTAACAGTCGGGATTGACTGGGTGTTCATCTCCATTTCAGAGGATTCTTCCCAGCTAAGTGGTACGACACCCCCCCGCTGCCCTACAGTCAGTTTAACAAGATGTATCCCTTCCCCTGCCCCTCTGTACAGTTAACGTGTAATCTGTTATCCAATCAGAATCACCCAGCTTGTTTGGGGTTGTGCAGTGAGGTGTGTGTGTGTGTGTGTGTGTGTGTGTGTGTGTGTACATAATTCATCCCTCCACCCCTACTGTTCGAGGGCTGCCCTAAGTCTGGACATGCCAGAGGCTGGTGGCTTCTGGCTAATCCCACTTCCTCGTTGGTGGCAGCGCTAGGCCCCGCAGTGCTTCCTGAACCCCTACCCCCCACAGAGCGTTGTCTCACCCCGGCGCTTTAGAGCTCACACCGCGGGGGGTCAGCTGGCCGGCGGGTTTGGCTGTCGGAGGACGAGCGTGTAAATGCACATCCTCTGTAGCCGGTCCAGGACCGGCGAATGAGTTATACGCCCCGAGACGCCGTGGCAGCCGAACGGCCCCTTTAACTCTCCTAAGTGGACCACTTTTTACCAGGGTCCATAGAGCTCCGGATAAAAGTAGGGTACAATATGGACTCTCAGTAGGGGGCCAGTTAGGACACGTCCCCTATCCCTGTTTTACCTGGCGACATCCCAGCTCTTGATTGGATATGTCCCCCCCCACACCTGAGGTGGGAGCCGTCCCTTCGGAATAGAAACACTTCATTATCAGCTAACGGATGAGGTTGCAGCAACGGATTTCGTTGAACTTCATCCGAAATATCGTGCTTTCATAAAATATGTTTACTTTAGTTTTGAGACGAGGCATTTCAGCAGTTGCATTAGTGCTGGTATATCCCATGCTAAATCAATTCCAGAGATTTCCCTCTTTTTTTCATCTCAGCACCAACAATTCTTTCCCAAAATGGCCCCTAGCCCCTTCACAGTATGCTACTTTACACCAGAGCCCTATGGTCCCAAGTCACTAGGCAAGCACTATGTAGGGAGTAGGGTGCAAGTTAGGGCTCAGCCTGTGTTTGCCCCAGTGAGTTTGTTTTCTCTAGTTAGGGAAGATCTGTCTTCACTTAGCTGAACCCCAGCCCCTTCACATGCTAAGACCACAGACCCACCACGGACCGGCAGGGCGAAGAGAGAGAGCCTGGGAAGTATCGATGCCACAGGACGGGCTTGAGATTCGGGGATGGAAAGAGGACCTACGTGGAGAAGAGGGAGACCTGAAAAGACAGAGGGAGCCGGGTAGGAGCGCCCTCCCTCAGACACACACTTCTGTCTAAGCAGCTTTCCTCTCAGGGCGGGTTGAGCCCAGGTCATGGAGGGATTACACTTTTGGCAAACAAGAGGGAGCTCCTCTGTCTTTCCCTCCGTTCCTCTCTCTCTCTGGCAGTGAAGCTGTGGGGGCTGTGACTCCCCCGTGACTCGAACCAGCTGTAATAAAGCCAAGGAAGGCTGAACCTACAAACAGAAAGCTAACACGCTATCGATCAGCGGCGGCCAACTTCCGTGAGGTGGTGTCGAAAGGTCTCCGCTGCGCAGACAGCTTGAGCCCGGGGGCGGAGGGATACCGTTGTGATGAGGGGGGAAAAAACAAGGCCCCTTTTTTTTTTTTTTTGGGAGGGAAGAAGAAATTCCTCATTTTGGACAACAATGTTGTGTGCTGACACGTTGTGGGAAAGATGTATACGTGAATGGAACGAGTCCATCTTTGGATCCACGGTTCCACACGCATTATTCCGACCAAAGAAGCCAAAATAAGTCCACGCAGACCCTAAAATCAATTCATGTCCGCCGGGTTGTGTCCGTCTCCACTTCCTAATCAACACGTCAACTCACGGCGTGGTCCGCGAAGGCCTCATTCGGCCCCTGGCGCCTCTTAGAGCTTAATTAAGCCGCTTTAAACACACCGAGGCGGCGATTCATTAATACCTGACGCCGACGTGACGTAAACGAGGAGCGCCACTTGGTGAACCCCTAGCGCCGAAACGCCGTCCCCCGGTGCTAACCCCCCGAAACCAAGCTTTTTCCGGCACAACGCTGGAACCCGGCAAATGCGATCGGATGCTCCGTCACATTCGGATGGCATTAGGTGTAACAGTCGCCGGCTTTCCGAGAGGGAAAACTGACAGTGTATGCTCAGAGCGCAGACGTGTGTAACGGATCCGCTGGCGACGGCCTGCGTATGTGTCTGGGATACTGACTGTATGCCCGTTAACGGAGGAGCCCAGACCAAGGTGTTCCGTAGCTCTGGGGCCTAACTGTGATTAATGAGTCCCCTAATGCCTGCGAACGCTTTATCTCTGCTTCATCTGTTTTCATTAGGCTGGCCCTAACCCTCTGGCGTGGGGGGGGGGGGGAACGTGCTGCCGCTGTGTGCTGCTCCCATTCCGGCGCTACGGGTGCATCCCAAACCACGGTCCGTCCCCTTTGGTACCTGCCAACACGGGCCCTGGTCTTTAGTTAAGCACTTCCTAGGAGTTAGGTACGATGCAGACCAAGCCCCGCCTCCTCCTATAAGACACGCCTCCCTCTGAGGGGGTACACAGCGGGGCGCCCCGTGGGTGACGCTATATTTCATCGGTGGCGGATAATAGAAAATTGGCGGTGTGCTGGGTCACTAGATTGGGTTGAGGTTTCCAACATCTTGTATTTCGGATGATCCGTCGCTGGTCTTGTTCTTAGCCGCTGGACCCGTGGTGGAGCTGTTTCAGCCGTATACGTTACGAGGACGTGCGATGGGTGGGGGGAGGGGCGACGCGTAGGACAGAGGAATAAATATACACAACATCTGGTTTAATATCTTTATAGCTTTACTTTCAAATCCTGTTACATTTAGAACTGGCAATTTGAACATAAAATAATGCCAAATAAAGAAAGAAAATACAAAAACCAAAAAAGTACAAATGATCTATTTACCAGTTATTGTCACAAACAACCCTGTACAGCCTTACAATGAAGTAATAAAAAAAGCTTTGTACAGCACATACCAATTTTTTTACTGAGTGCCAAAGAGATTTAAAAAAGATAGTTGAGCCTTGTTGAGTCATAAAAAAAACTGCGAAACTTAAAGCTAACAGATTGCAGACCGTGCAAGTGGCGATCCTAACAACTAAAAGCAACCCAAGAAGTTAGTTTGGAGAAAAAAAATGAAGTGCTAAGAACCTAGAGAGAGAGAAAAGAGAGCAATGTCATGCATACTCCCCAAGTGCTCAGAAAGGTAGTCACTCAATAGAACATTAAAGTCACTGTGCACTGCTTCTTTACAATTAGGCAAATACAAAACAAAAAGCAAAGATAAGTGCTTCGAAATACTGGGTTTTGAAACGACAGAGGGTGCGATCCCTGCCGCAGTTCCCTTCTCAAACCCCAACCAGGCCAGGAAGGGCTTTTCGTTAGAAGAGAACTGCAGCCTTTCTTGATTACATTAATGATTATCCTATAGGTACTGGAAAGGCAGACTAGTCGTAACAAGGTGCCATAATGAACGGGCACATCCTTTTCTGATTCTCTGTGTCTTTTTTTATGATTATTTGGACCCTGAGAATCAGTTTGACTCATTCTCATAGGTCTCAGGCGGTTTGTTAGCTTCCACCAAGTGGCACTAGAGTCTAAACGATAACTAGATCAGGAGCCGAATCTTCTTGGAGGGGATGGTGGTCGTGGTGGTGGTGGGGGGGCTCCTCGTACTCCTTAGATGTAGCACCAACCAGGATACAGCATACTGGACATTGAACAACACAGCAAAGGGAACTAAAAGTAGTTGGGGAGGGGATTTAACTGTTACACCCCTCCACAATAACCAGGAAGTGATGGATTCAATCCTAGCAACACAACCTGGTTTTTAAGTTTCATTTGGTCTTAATGAATTATTCAATCTCTGTCCAATTAATTACAATTTGTAATAATGTAAAAAAAAAAGTATTCAAAACACCAACAACAAATAAGACAATTAGAAGTACAGTAAACAAGCAAAAATGTGAGGAAAAAATATTCCCTTTACAAATAAGAAACAATTTTGGCTTATAAACCACTGGGGAACTCAAGCACTGTCAATTATATGGGTAAAGCTTTTTAATAATCAAAGAAATGCCTGTACTCTGCTGCCTGAACTCATTTACACTCCATTTTAAGCGAATTGTACAGATAAATACATTTTTATATTCAAAAAGTGCAACACTGTGCAAAATTGGCTTTCGCAATTTAGCCTGGGCCCTTTGAGTATCCCAGGGTGGTTTAGTTTCACCTCCACTCTCTAATTCATGCGATTTGTGTTCATCTGCTCTCCGGGTTCAGAAGTTAAAACCGTTTGCACTAAACCAGAAAATGTTTACACAATAAAATCATGGTTTTGATTCGGTTAATTCTCAGCAAAAATCTCAGTCTTGTTTCATGTGATATTGGACCGACAAATCAATAGCTAGCACTTTTTAACGGAAACAAGACAACAGTAAGAACTAAGTGCTTTTGGTTTTGAAATGAGACAAGATTAAGTGCAATTACAAATCAAAGAAAAAGACGGGGCGGGGAGCAGTACCGTGTCTGCTCGCCTTAACAGAAGCTACATCACAATTTAAACAAATCCTGGACAAACCAATGGCTGCATCCTCGTCAATAACATTGCACCTCTGGGAGCCGTCCTCAGAATGGGTTCTTCTTAATAATAATAATAATGCATGTTAATAGAAAATACTCATCGTCCTATGTTTAAAAAGGCTCGGTAAAAATAAAAAGAGACAAATGAGCAACGGGCGGGAGGGGTGGGGACAGACACAGAAGGCCACCGACTGACGAAACCCAACTCCTTTTTTTCATATGGGCAACAGAACCCAGCTGCCCAATGGCGGCTGCCTAACCCCTGTAATCACGTTCGCATCAATGTACATCAACAAAGACAAATACATTCATTCAAGTCATTTTGGAACAAGTTTCTTTCTGTAGTTTTTTTAAATCATTTTTTTTTTAATACCTTACACAAAATTACAAAAGAGCTCCAAAAAGCACCATTGAGTTGGCCTGTGGTACCCAGACCCCTAATGGTTTTTTAACGACCCGTTTGCCGGTCACCTACACAACAGCGGACTCGTGCGTCTTATCCAACAGAGGTGCACGGATCGACGCACAGCTTTGAAAATCAATGCCGGACCAAACTTGACTAGGGTCGTGTTAGTCCTTTTCCTCTACCGCGTGGTGCCTAAAATAGGACCCTGATCTCATGGGTTAACTTGCGGCTGGTGGGGTGAACTAGCCCGGCTGGTGGGGTTAACTAGCCTGGTCTCGAATCCGTTTGTGCCGTCTGGCCAACTCCTACGGTTATTGGCACCGCAGCACAGACCCGTCCGTGACCAGGCTACGGCTAGACAGGGACTACGTCGTCGGGGCAAGCAGAGAACGCGGCGTAGCGCCGTTTGTCGCGCGGACTCGAGGTCAGGTTGAATTGGCAAAGGGCCTCGAGCCCGGGAATGACACTCATTCTTCCCATGCCGCTGCGCAACACCGGACGACGCACACCGTGTCGCCTGTGTGCGTGGGTTGCTAAGACAACCTCATCCTGAGACAAAGGTGAGCCCGTCTGCGTTTTATGGTTCCGCCGTTGTAGAAAACAAAACTGAAAGTCAAAGCATGGTCGTGGGGGAGATCGAAGGCTACAAAACTATGTACAGTACGCGTCTGTTAAATAATTAAGTGCGTGGTTTGAGGCGTTGCTTTGGAAACGAGACTTCTGAGGGGAAAAAAAGCACTCCGTTTCATTGGTTCTTGTCTGCGGCGTATCACAATGTAACGACCTGGGGATTGGCTCGTCATACCCTATTAAAATGACAAACGTCGAAGCTACCGGAGACACAGAGGCAGTCATGCTATTCTGATGCGTAGTAGCGAGATAGACAAATGCACTAAAAAATGCCATAGCACTTGCAAGTTCTGTTTCTTATTTTTCATATTTTGAAACAAAGAAAGGAAATACGGATACGTTTTTCAGGTAATACAGTTGGGTCCATGTCATTCAAAAAGTTCAAAAACTAACAAAATGAAAAAAAGTAGAGTAATATTTCAATCGATATAACAGATAGGAAAAGCAGCTTTTGATATAAATGATTTTTTTTAGCACATACAGCCTTTTCTCTGATAAATTGTTATTATTATTTTTTTTCTCCGTTGTCTACAATAATTACTTGTCTCTCTGCCCGCCTTTTTCAACTGGCCTGATTGGACAGCAGTGGACTGGGGATATTCACACTACTGTCCAGGGAAGGGAGGAGGAACAGTCACACTGTATTAGCCCCCTCAGTCTGTCCCAGTCCAAGGTAAGCCAAGAAGGAGTGTTTTAGGGAGGTGGGCGAGTGAGGAGAGGAGGGGGGGGAGGGCCTGGGGAGTCTGGAGAGGGGCGGGTGGAATGTGTCGCGGTGGCGGTTGGTGAACAACGTGGTGAGGGGGATCAGGTGTGCCCGTTCGCCGTTCCTGTACTGCTCGTAGATGTGTCGGGGGGAGGGAAAGAAGAGGGAGGAGGGGCTGCCGCCGTTGGCCGTGGTCGCTGCCGAGTAACTCTGGGCTGGGGGCGGGACGTCCGGCTGGAGGCGGTGCTTCCCCGCAATGAGCGACAGGGCAACGGACTGCAGGGCCTGTGAGGCGGAGAGACTCATCAGGGGACTACCGGCCCCGCTGCTCCCACCCCCCCCGCCCCGCGGCGAGCCCATTGCAGAACCCTCGAGCCGGGCCCGGAACTCCTCCTCCACCTCCTCACCCCCGCCGCCCCCGCCCTGGTGCTTCTTGAGGTGGCGGCTGAAGACGAAGGGGTGCGAGGTGGTGAAGGGGCAGCGGGCGCAGCGGAAGGTCTGGCGCGGCGCGTGCTTCAGCTTCTTGTGCAGGTTCAGGTTGTCCTTGCGCTTGCAGCTGTAGCCGCAGCGGTCGCAGTGGAAGGGCCGCTCGCCCGTGTGCACGCGCACGTGCTCGATCAGCTTGTTGGCCGTCTTGGACAGGTAGCCACACTGCCCGCACCTGTAGTGATTGCCCAGGCGGTGCTGCCGCGCGTGCCTCTCCAGCTCCGGCTGGTCACACCACACCGACTGGCAGATGCGGCACTTGTACTCCATCTTGTAGTGGGTCTTCAGGTGGCACTCCATGGCCGCCGGCCGATTGGTGGAATAGACGCAGAAGGGGCACCTGGGAAAACGGGGAGGGGGCGGGGCGTGCGTACACAATAGCAACGGGCAGGGGTTAATGAGGGCGAGTTAAACACACACACACACACCTTAAAATTTTAACACACGGGAGGGTGAAGAGGAAGATGAGAAGGAGGGGTGCAGGAGGAAAGGTGTGTGTGTGTGTGTGTGTGTGTGTGTGTGTGTGTGTGTGTGTGTGTGTGTGTGTGTGTGTGTGTGTGTGTGTATACTCTACCCTCAGGGAAAGGTTGGTGTGTGTGCGCGTGTGTGTGTATACTCTATCCTCAGGGAAAGGTTGGTGTGTGTGCGCGTGTGTGTTGCAGTGAAACATTTCTGTTTGGTTGTGTGTGTGTGTGTGTTGGGTACTACTACATCTGTGTTTACTGGGCAAAGACAGGTTGCAGAAAGAGCACACGGGATTGGACGGAATTGGGAATGGAAGGATAAATGGAGTAAATGGAAATGTGGCACTTACATTTAAATAGCACCATTCATCTGCTCTGGGCCCCAAAGCGCTTCACAAACCCTGCAGAACAGAATCACCTCAGAATACAACCAACCATGTGGTAAAAACCTCGCCCTGCACACTCTTTAGTACGCACTTCTCATCTGCTTCATACTCCTGACCAAAAGCTGCGGCCTTCAGTCTTTCTCAGAAATGTTGTTGCCTTGAATAACTTCCTGTCTGTCTGTGTTCAGCGACTTCGCCCGGCTGCATTGGTATTTACTCCCCTGACTCTGTGGCGACTGGTCATTCACCCCAATGTCCACTTGTAAGTACACACTACCTACTACACCCTACTTAGTACACACTTCCTCTGAAGCCACACAAGTGGACACATTGCTGAGGCGCTGAGACCGGTGATAGCCCGTTGAACTGGACCCGGGTCAGCCATGTTTGGGACACCTGTGTCGTTCTCTGCTTTTAGAGAAAACCTCCCAAACCGTAATTACACAGCAAATGTCCACTTGTGTAGCTCGTGGAGGGATTTCGAACGGACAGAAAACCTCCTGAATAAACGAATGCCACTCTTAAACTAACGGCCAGCGTTTGGAATGTAAAGAACCTATTGGCATGTGCTTAAAATGAACTCATGAGTGTAGCAGTGTTGACCTGTTAGTGGCTTGAGGGGTTTTTGTGCGTTTCATTATAGCCAAGAATTTGGTTGGTCAGTGGGGGCATTTGGCCTTCACCTTGTCTCTTCATAGTCATCTTACTAGCCTGCCTTAAGACTAGAACACACCACAGAATACCACAGTACACTAGACACCCCGCTGTCTCACGCCAAAGACTGCCGACGTAGTGCCACAGCTAGCTAAACCGATGCTACATTTCTTCGCCCTCAATAGGTTCTTTCCTGTGAGGCATGGTTTTCTGAACAGTGATGATAGCTCAGGTACAGTGACAGTGTTGGCCATCAGTTCATGATGAGATGAGCTCAATGGGGCCTGATTGATATCGATGACACTATATGACTGCATCATGGAAAACAACTTTGACAGACACAATAAAAAGACAAAAAATGACAGTGAATGTTGTGTTTACTTTGAAGTGAGTTGAAGTGACATTTTTTTCAAAATAATTTTTACCGAGCTTATATTTTCTTAGATGTCGACAGATTTCCTGTTCAGTAAGACACGCGAGTGCGTGTGCAATGTTAATTCTGGACTGTTTCAAACAGAAAATGATGCGCGGTATGAAATGAAACGCCTGTGTGTACATTATCCTGACAGACTTAGAAAGCACAGCGGTAGTGCCATTAGCATGTTAGCGTTAGCTTCGCATACTGGCAACGCTTGTTTAACATGAACAGATGGGCTTGGCTGTGTGTGCGCGCGCGTGTGTGTGTGTGTGTGTGTGTGTGCATCACAGTACAACGGAGGCTCCGAGGGAAGTAGAGTGGCATGGAGTCAGAAGGGAAAGTCTCTTAGGCATTCGGGATAGCGTGGGATCTACTGTACGGACATGTTCTGGGTTGTTTCCATACAGGTGACCTAGACACTGTCTGTGTGGGTGGATGTCGTCTAGACGGCATGAAGGGAACGCACACGTTCTGACGGTGGCGCGTGTGAACAGTTGGATCATCAGCGCACCTATGTTTCCAGTGGACTGGCACACTGCGGGCCGTCTGCCAGTCTGTATCTGGGGGTGGTGGGGGAAGGGGTGGGAGGGGGGCGGGGAGGGTGGGCGGGTGGAGTAGGAACCTCTGTCTGTACTTGCTTTCCTTACTTGAGCCCTCCGGTGGGGACGGCGTGACACTTCTTGTGCTCCAGCAGCTGCTCGGGCGTCTTGAGGAACTTGTGGCAGACGTCGCACTCGAACATGCGCGTGATCAGGTGGATCTGGAGGTGGCGCTCGTACATGGTCCGCGTCTTACACACAAAGTTGCAGAAAACGCACTCGAAGCCTGTTGGCGACAGAGCGGTGCGGAGCGTTAGTATGAACCGGGCCTAATGGCGCCCTGGTTTCATGTGTCACGTTCTACTTTTTCAGATTTTCACTGTCCTTCCTGTTTTCTATTTAAGCGAGCGTCTTTCCTATTGAGATGTGATAGGGATTTAAGGATACAGATTTAAATTGAATCTAACTGTTGTTTTACACAGAGCCATTTAAATCCCAGAATGCCTTGCCTTTCTCAGACTTCTCCTCAGTTCCAGATCCAGAGTGACTGCCGGAGCTGGATTGGCTGCCTGCAGAGGAGGGCGGGGCCAGAAGGTTCTTGAGCTCCTCGTTGCTGTGGGTGAGGTCTCCACCCTCTGAACTGTTCAGCGAATCGCTAAGGGCCGACAGGGAGGAAGAGGTGCTCTTGGTCTCACTGAGGGGGCTCCGCGAGTTGAGACCTGGAAGAAGGGGTGAAAAGGTCACAGGGTCAGTCATTGTCATGATGAAAATAATAATCATCATAACCATTAATTTTCTGATAATCATCATCGATAGTGTGGCAAATTCAGGTGAGGTAAAGCTGGAATTATATCTGAATTCCTTGTCCGTGTTGTAGCCTGTGATGAAGTAAAATGCCCCGATTCTGTCAACACCAGCACTGCCACCATGATCATCAGTGCTTTGAGCAACAGCACTGAACTACAGGAGTAAAAACCACACAGTTTGTTGAGTACTGAATAAACACGCTCACAAAAATAGGCTCCGTGCTGCAGGCGTCCAGGCTCCACTGCAGTGCCCTGTCCTCTGACTGCAGCCCTGCTGCCAGTCCAATCAACTGCCAGTGTGCTTTTATTGATCTCTCCCTCCCCATTTCCAACTCCCCTGTCTGCCCGCACTTCACTGGAACCAATAGACCCAGAGGGAGAACGAGAGAGGGAGGGAGTGTGAGAGAGAAGGGAGGAGGGTCACGGCCAAAGGAGCTAAGATGGCGGGAGCATCTCAGGGCACAGCTCAACAAAGGGCATTCACTCAGGAAGGAGGAGGGAGGAGAAGAGGAGGGAGGAGGAGAGGAGGGGGTGCAGCAGTATAGGGCTGCTGGCTGCCATGGATTGTGAAATGGCCGACGGCCACTACCTCAAATGTATGCGAGTGTGAGGGTATTTGTAAGGATCACTATCCTTGTGGGGAACCTGCGTGTTCCAATTAAAAACATCTGTTATCTAACCCTTAACTTAACCGCAAAAAACGAACCTTAACCCTTCCTCAAGCCCACATTCTAACACTAATTCCAACAGTAACTTTTACCCTACACTTGACCTCCAAGCTGAAAATCGCATTTTTCCTCATAGGGAATGGCAAATGGGGTCAAATATTACTTTTTGCAATATCCTTGCAGGAAGGCTTTACAAACTGTATTTTTGTTGTTGTCAACCTGTGAGCACAGCGGACCCAAATACCAAAACAACAAGGCTTTTGGTCACTGTCGGCTTGTAAGCTTGGCCAGAGGTCTGAACATGTAGTGTGGATTGCATGTGGTGACAGACCATCTCCCATCCACCCATGTAGGAAATCACTACCCCATATCCACGCCGGACTGGCTGCAGAGATACTTACTGCTCTCCTGCAGGTGTCTTTCCCGGTGTACCCAATTTTATGGAGTCTTGGCCATCCTCACTGGCTGACAGACTTGTAGGTCAGATATTTGGGAGTCTCGGCCATGCTCACAACCGGACTGCTACCAACAGCCTTGTTGTTGTGGTATTTGGTCGTTGTCAACCTTTTAGAACAGCCTATACCCCCAAAAATCCAGAAATCCAAGTCTGTTGGTCACTGTCAGCCACCGGGAAAGACACCTGCAGGACAGCGGTAGATTTTCCCGGCAGCCAGTCCTGTGCGGATATGTGGTTGTGATATCCTACAAAGGGTGGATGAGATGTGGTCCATCACCCCAAGCAATCCACATTACGTTCTGAACACTCATACCGCGTGTGGTTTAATAACCATAGAAACACTTTTGTTATTCACTGCCGTTTAGGACCTTTTACTGGATGAGAACATTGGCAAACGGATGGTGAAATAATCACAGCTGAGCTCCTCAACTTGCACCCCTCCCTCCCCCGACACCCAGCCCACTCCCCAGCAAGATTACATTCATGACTATAATGGCGGTACACTCCGATTGGTTCATTCATTATTGTAAATGTCAGAGGCCTAGCCATTTAGGCCTGCATTTGCCTCCTCTGTATCGGTCACAGCCAATCACCACCCATGATGTTGTTTCACAGGATCACTTAACCACCATTCCTCTATTACCAGACCCCTATTATTCACGTGTTATTATTGAATGTAAATATTTGAAAGAAACCCCATGTGTACCTTTAAGTTAATATACAAATTATGTATAATACATTATATGTATATTTGTAATTATTATTAATAAGTACATTTTAGCACACAGATGCAGCACTCACGTCCACTCCTAGTGAGCGTAGATACACATGGGCAAATACACAGCGTTGGGAATTAATGCTTGATACCTGCTAAAGGAGAGTCGATTTTTCAACGGATGGGATAGAAAATTTGCGGGTATGTATATTTTGCCAGCCAAGTTTGGCAGTGGTCACAGAACATTGGAAACAGTTTCATTTTTCACTCCAAAGCCTCCATGTAGAAGTGTACAGAATTGGCACATGAGGTGACTGAAGTGTGACTTTGTCTCTGGGTTTCTTGGACAGTTGAACAGTTTCGTTCACACGCTAGGTTGTTTTTCAATGTTAGCATGAGTATGTTGCAACGGCTGCTAGCACTAGCGAAGAGAGTGTGTGAGTGAGACATCAGAGGTCCCAGTCAGGTTTTTTTCTCACTCAAGTAAGTGCCCAGTTACCACAGCAACGGTCCATCCCTTAAAGGAGCAGCAGAACATTGTATTTTACCTAACATGGTTAAACAGGCCTTATTTAAGATTGTATATCGGTATTAAAACATTTCCCCTATCGTACATTTTTTTAATAAAGCTTCTATCATATTATAGTATACGGGCCCTAAACTATAATAACAAAACAATGAATCTACCTGCCACTGTGGCTGGTGGACCAAAACCTTAATTTCCAGCCATGCACGCACTCAGTGAACATCCTTGAATGTGCGAGAATGCAGAACGCACAGAGAAAAGCATTGCCATTGTACGGACGAACTCTGGAGGCTAACAGGAACATATAAGCCTCTCAACTATCTCAGAGCGCGCTGAAGCGTAATGAATATTCAGAACACTCAGAGAATACTTGTTCATTGAATATGTCAAGACGTCATTTATCATCCACGCTTCACTCTGAATAGTCAGGGTAACAGCATGAACTACGCGTATAAAGGTAGACTGTTGAAACTAATGAAGGTGCAAGGTGGATGTGCCCTTATTTAGAGTTGAAAAGGAAACTTTATCATTAAACTAAAAGAAATTGGCAAAATTGAAATGAATTTAGTGAGACATTTTATCAGATGACATTGAAATTAGCTGTTTCCAGTTTATCAATTTCATTATGATAAACAAATAAAAAGCTGTTTAAAAATGATCCTTTTTGAAATATGGTAGCAGTTTCAGCCGTGACACCACATATCCTAGAAGCAACTTAAGTCGTAACAAATCTTAGCTGGACCGTCAGCTTCACCCCATATCTTAGAGGTGAGCAGCTTCAGCTGGAACAACACATATCTTTGCAGTGGCAAGAAACTTCAGCCATAACATCAGATATCTCAGCAGGAGGGTCAGTTTCCGGTGCGATGCCACATATCTTTGCAGGTGACCAGCTGCAGCCATAAAACTACATATCTTAGAAATAAGCAGCTTAAACTGTAACAAAATATCTTAGAAGGAAGGTCAGCTTCAGCCGCAACACCACATATCTTTGCAGAGGCAAGCAGCTTCACTCGTAACACTACAAATCTAAGAAATAAGCAGCTTAAACTGTAACATATCAGGACAGTCAGCTTCAGCCGCAAAACCTTATCTCGCAAAGGTGAGCAGCTTCAGCCGTAGCACCACATATCTTTGCAGAGACGAGCAGCCTCAGCCATAACACCACATATCTCAGCATGAGGGTCAGTTTCACCAGTAACACCACATATCATAGCAGGAAGGTCAGTTTCACCAGTAACATCACATATCTTAGCAGGAAGGTCAGATTTAGTGGCAACACAACATCATAGCAGACACAAGCAGCCTCAGCCGTAACACCTGCTGAGTTAAGCCTTTTCAATGTCTGTCAGGAGCCTAGTTGGAGGAGACTTGCTGTCCAAACCATGACATTACCAGCTAACAAATAACAGCCAGCAGTCTTTTCTCAGCCCCACTGCGGTGTGATCTCAGCAGCCATGTTGTCTAGTGTGGAGGCTCGCCTAAATGCCAAGCTTGGATGGCTCTTGACTCGGTCTGTGTGTGTATAAACTCTGGTCCGCCTCTGAAGAACCACGGGGCCTATTGATTTTTACCCTGAGGCACGATGAGGTGCAGCCCCCACAGATAAACAAGGCCGCTAACCCGGACTCTGCAAGGAGCCCTCAGCTTTCTGCAATGCTGCCGGACAATCCCACACAGGCTGCAGAAGGGCATGGTGGACAACACCATCGGACGATCAAACGGACAAAGCTGCTGTGGTCTGAAAACACAATATCGACCTGCCAGGGGTTTTGGACCTGTGGCTTTTAATGTCCCGGGAAGGTCGTTGGCGGGATCGAGAGGAACAGAGATTCGAGGCGTCTCATTTGTTAAATCGGCAGTTATTTTTTGTTTAGAGACTTACTGTGTCGTCTCAATCTCCGGAGAGTAGAATTCTTTGATGATGTTTTTTGGTCACTTAAATTTAAGGTGTTGGACATTTTGCTCACCTCCTCAATACATGGCTGTAAACTAAACAAGCCATTACTACTCTAAACGGTCAGCATTAGCAAAGCAATCTGAAACACAACTAAGAAAAGCTCCTCCATCGTTTTAGTCGTCATTCATGTACCTAATGAACATATATATATATATATATATATGCGCATCTTTTGGTGAATATTTTCAGCAGGAATTTCTTTTTAAAATCTTCACTGGCTATACAAACGGATAAGCTCCCAAGGTCTGAGACTAGTTGAAGAATCTGAAAACTGAAACCAATTGCAATCAGGTTCAGTTGAACAAACATAGCACTACCAACTAACGGTGGTCCAAAACCAACATACAGACAAGGACAAAAAGCAATGTAACCCTTCGATTTTAAATCATGTACCATTAATTTTAGAAAACTGCTTGAATAAAAAAAATATTTGAAAGGAGAATAGCAAATAAAACAAAGAATTGTCTGAGCGGGACAGACAAACATGTAGCCAAGCATGGATCTTCAGAGGCCTTGATGTTCCTTGTGGCCACAGCACATGTTATGGTGTTAAAGGCCCATCCTGCTCCAGGCAACCTTACTGGATGTCAGAAGACACCTTGATGAATGATGGCAGCAAAAAATCTTTCTTTCTTGCAATAGGTTTGGCTCTAATTGGCTCTAAAGTGCCAGGGGAACAGTATGTTTGGCCATGACTTTGTCCACACTTTGACGCCAGAACCTTGTATGTTTTTGATCCAAAAAATCCCTGGGAGTGCGCAGTTCTGTTTACGGTTATTACAGACGGTTATTAACAATCTACCTGTGTGTCCTTGGCTGACGTGGGTCTTCATGTTGCTCTCCTCCACACACACGTAATCACAGACGGCACAGCATAGAGAGTACATCCACTGTTCCTTGTCAACGTGCAGTGACATGTGGCTGACGAACTGGGCATTCAGCTCTGTCTGGAAACCACACACATGGCAGCTGGAGAGAAACAGGAAGAGAGAGGGAGATTCAGCAATGGGTCACCGATAGGATAGGGTCAAAGGTCACCGTCTAACACCTTGTATTTTTAGGTTACTTTAAACAAAAATGTCTCAGAAATTCTACGTTGAATACTTCGCGAAAGTCTTTTGACCAGAAATCGAGATTCTTCCGACCAGACAATGTTTTTCCATTCAGTTTTGGTGTGCCCACATTTGGGCTCAACTTCCTGTTCTTAGCTCACCGGAATGGACCCTGGTTGTCTGCTGCTGTTGCCCATCCACTTCAAGAGATGCCCTTCTGCACATCATTGTTGTGAAGTGTAGTTATGAGTATTTGTGTCCTGTCGGCTTGAACAACTCTGGCCATTCTCCTCTGACCTCTCATTATCAAGGGGTTTTTGTCCACAGACTGCTACTCACTGGATGGTTTTTGTTCACGGCACCGTTCTCTGTAAACCTTGAGACTGTGGTGTGTTAAACTCCCAGGTGGTCAGCTGTTTCTGACATGCTGGAACCCCCCGGTCTGGCACCAAAAATGATACCAGTAAAATTTGCCTTGATCATGAGTCTTGCCCATTCTAATGTTCGGTTGAACAACAACTGAACCTATTTACCATATCTGCATGCTTTATATAGTTGTAACCACATAAGTAGTTAGATGTACTTGCCCACTTTCTTATTTTTACCCTTAATGTTGTCAGAAACCGTGTGGGACTGTATTAATTACTACTTCTCTTGCTCAGAAAGAACAGACCCGACTTTCCAATAACCAGGTTTGCAAACAATATTAAAACGTATTTAGCGATGACCAAAATGTTCAGTTCTGTTAAGCATAATATATATAACTGCTCGCTTTCCATCCAGGGGGACTTGAGAAGGTTGACATAGTGTTTGCTAAGCTGTTAATGGGCTATGGTATCTGTGCTTTCAAAGCGGGAAGGAATAACAAATGATAACAATACTGTCTGCAAGACCAATGCCCCCTCAGCCAACTTGAGTAGCCTTTGGCTCTAATTACTGAAACAAAACACTCAAATCACCGTGGGGAAATTTTTGGCCCACTCCTCCATGTAAATATGCTTTAACTTGGCAACGTCTGCAACAACTGTGGGAGAATGTGTGCCGTGTAACCTTGTTCCTCAAATAAATACAGTGTAAACATTTTGTTTTCTGTTTTTTTTGTTGTCTTTTTTTAAACGGTACATCACCTGTAATAATAGGGGCAGCTCTTCCTCTCTGGCCCCTCGGCGGCGTTGACGGCTCTGACGATCTGCTCGGCGTCGGTGCTGACCAGCTTGACAGAGTGGATGGTCAGGTGCTGGTTGAGGTTGGCCCTGCACTTGGCTGCATAAGGACACAGGTGACACTTATAGTCCCGCTCCTCTGGAAGGACAGACAGACAGAGCACATAACAAGGCTCTCAATGTCTGAGAGGGAGGGATGTGTACTGACACGTGTGCGCACGCACGCACGCATGCACGCACGCACACACACACACACACACACACAGTGCATTGATTAAGTGCATGCATAATAATGACTGTTAAACACACAAAAAGCGTATTACCAGTCCCTTTACATCCGCTACTAAATAATACACACACATACACAAAGTTTCGCATCAGGACTCAAAGCAGTGGAACCTTTGTATAGCCCGGGCCAACCCAACAGAACTCAGCATATGTCCCAGCTGCCTTAATGGTCTGGACCCGTTCACAGGCAGCTCACCCACACACACACACACAGGGTGCATGGCTTTTCACGCATAAATATGGGCAGGTTTTTGCATAAATGTGGGTGCATAACTGGAAGTTTTTTTTATTTGAATACAATTAACATGTAGAATACATTATCTTCTCTAGGCAATGACCTTTACACTTGTGATAACGCCAGGGGAGAGGAAATCTCTAATCTGAAGAACAGAGAGTCAGGACCTCTGTTCAGGATGTCTCTTTCCAAGGATCACTCCCATGTTTGAGTGTGTATGCGCTTGTGAGTACACAAAACAGGTATGTAGAGTATTTAGCAGAAAACACAATGGACAATTTTGAAATGTAGCTTTGCTTCAGCGGTTTAAGTGTTGAAACATGTCTGAACTTCATTTGACTCGATTTTATTTAGCAACCAGCTATCTGAATATCTTATAATCATCGTCCCCCCTACACACGTTTTACTCCTTCGCACTGAGCATCTTAAAAATAATTTTTACTCAATAGCAAAATGGGCAGGACTGCATTCAATTTGCTTAAAACTGCCAACTTCTCTCTTCGACCCAGACAGAAATATGTAGCAGTAACTGTTTGAAAGTAGTAACGGAATTACAGAAATTCTTCTTTCCCTACCATGTCAAAATTAGTAGTATTGGCATGTGTGTTTTCATTATGTGTGTAGGTAGGTATGTACTGGGGGCATTCTGGCTTGGTAATTACACATGCAGTTTTCCGCTGAGACTAATCAAAGTGGTAATCTCTTTAAAAGAAGGGTAATGTAGT
>JACXGJ010001312.1:9672-62957 GCA_016801105.1 Esox niger | reverse complement strand
CTCCCCCGCCCATAAGCAATGATAAGACGTCCCGACCTGCAGACTGGGAATGGCAGGCAGACGTGTGTAAAGGGACTGACCTGTATGTAGAGACAGGTGTCTGGACAGGGTCTGCTGCCGGCCAAACACTTTACCACAGACAGAACAGGGGTACAGCTGCTCACTGCCCCACTGGGCCAGCCCGTCCCCCCCTGGCTCCACACATTCCCTCTCAGCGTCTGGAAACACACACAATCATTGTCATCCCAGTTCACCATGTATCAATCACTATTGTCATCATCATCACAATTCACCATGTATCAATCACTATTGTCATCACCATCGTCATCACAATTCACCGTGTATCAATCAATATTGTCATCGTCATCACAATTCACCATGTATCAATCGCTATTGTCATCGTCATCACAGTTCACCATGTATCAATCACTATTGTCATCATCATCATCGTCATCACAGTTCATGTATCAATCACAATTTTCTTCCCACAGCCCCTTAAGACAGCATAAAAAACCCTACAAGTTTGGCTGGTCACATATTGCAGCAGAGCAACTCGAATTAACTCACACAGTGTTCTCAAAGCAGCAAACACTGTAACCTAGCTTAGCTTCTTCATGCTATTCCCGGTATATGGCGCTCCGTGCCCCTTGCCCCGCCTCAGAGAACACCTGTGTGTGTGGTATATGGCCGACATACCACAGCTAAGAGCTGTTCTTGGGTAGAACGCATCACACACAGAGTACCTGGTCGCGGCGCTTAGCCCCGTCATAATAGCAATACACCACAATCCTCCAAGATGACTAACTGTCAGTATAAACTAGTTACCAACGTAATTAGGAGTACAAAAGGATGTGATGTCATGCTGTGATATACAAGCTATCAGCATTCAGGATTCAACACTTCCTGTTTACAATACCCAATATATTATACTAGCACACTGGGTCACACACTCACCAATAGATACAGCGGGGAGGGAGACAGAGAGAAACACGGCAGGGAGAAAGAGAGGGTGAGAAATATCGAAGAGAAAAAGAGAGAGAGAAGAGTGATTGCTTGAGAGACAGTTCAAGGGTGAGCGTGATAGAGGAATGAAGACAGAGAGACAGACCGAGAGAGAGAGAGAGAACCTTCTTCTTGCACGACAAGGAGAGATGCAGAATTAAGGCATAGCTCCTCATTAAGATTCTGCACCTCTCCTCCGTTCCCCTCGCCCCCCCCCCGAGTAAATAAATAAAGTGGACAGGCAGCGCACAATGCGACCAGTCTCAAATGGATGGCGGTCTGACACTCTAGAGGATCCTGTTGTTGTCACCAACCATACGGGGGTTAAGGCACTGTGCTGCCAGGGTGGCCTTTCAGAGTTAAACGGGGGTCACCTTGCGTACGGTCAAAGGGTGAGCACGCAGACACAGTACTGGATCTGTAGAATTAGACAGTAACATACAGTGTCTTCATGACGCTGGCCGCCTATTGTTTTAGGTGTTCTGGTGTGTCATTTGAGGTGAAGCATTGCGATTGAGCTACAACCTTTAGGCATTCTTCACTTTGCTGTGAACGGGAAAGAACAGGATACCTTTTGGCCCGGTGAAACAGCTAGGGATTACTCCTTGTAGTCATCCTCAACTAAAAGGCAATGAAAACAAATATTTGGCGGAAGCTATCTTAAGCAAGCTGGTGAATTGATGGGGGCATTTTGGGCAAAGGAGGGGAAGATGAAATAGAGGTGGAGTAGCAGCTAGGAGGCACATTTTTTAATGGGGGGTAGCATTAAAGAACAGATGTACTGGCCTTGGAGAGATGGAAAGAGCGAGGGAGGGAGAAGAAGGAGAGAGGGAGATTGGGAGGTCTGAAGGACGTCAAGCTGGAGCCGCTGTAATGGTAATTGGAGCCAGGTCTGAATCCCTCCCTCCATCCCAAAAGAGGAGGAGTAGAAGGGGAGAGTCCAGAGGAGGAGACGCTAAAAGATTATTCGAACTTGACCCGTCTAGACTGGCAGTTGTTGGAAGAGCGGAACAATCGGTCCTGTGAACGTTCCCCTGACGTTTCTCAGGCTGCAGCACAACCACAGAACGTTCTCTGAACGCTGCTATTCAACATTCACCTGGTGATGTATGTTACCGCAATCAGTTTTATCTGTTCTTTAATACGGTTCCCAGATTGCTTGAATAGGATATGGGAACTGTTCTGTGGGGAAAAGGGGGCGCAGATCACAGATCGCTCTTCCCCCTCCCCATATTATAGAAAGGTTGATTTTCAGTCAAGTTTTCTCCAGGTACTCTAGATTTACTGGACCTGTTGGTAATGATTAGCATAAGGCTGTGCTATAGTTGTTTAACAGCTGAGATTTACAAAAAATATTGACAGATCAAATCTTCAACTGAGGTACAAGAAAAACAAATTCTTAAAAATGAATTTTGGCACACCTGTTTATAGTACTTTGTGCGCCTGGCCATGATAACAGCACAGTCTTCTCCCGTAATATTTGATGAGGCGAGAGAACACAGTTGAAGCTGAGGGAATAAACCCATGCAGAACCTCTTGAGATCACTGATTCCTTGGTCCTTGCTTGTAGACTCGTTGTTTCAATTCAAACCCATAGGTTTCAGTGGGGCTTGGGTCTGGGGTGTCCAAAAGTATTATTCTGTGTTCAGTAACAAAAAATTGTCCAATGTGTCATATTGTGTCATATTTCACTCAGTATTGAAAAAACTACATATTAAGGGGAGTTGCTTCTTTGAGAATTTGTTCAGATGATTTACTAGAGGTGCTTTTATTTATTTGACGTTTCTGAGATCCTTTTATTTTCTTTGTTTAGGGCTTGTTAACATTATGCTACATTTCCCGAGACATATCAAGAAAGACTCAGGAAGCAAGGCTATTTTGTTGTGTAAACTTGCAGATATTGAAAGCTCGAGAGGTAATGTGCGCCACACATTTCTGAGGTAATGTGCGCCACACATTCGACAGAGCCCCCCCCTCCGTGAAGACAAACACGCCGGAACTGTGACAAGTTTCTGCGCAGTAAGTCTCAAACGCGCTAGTGTAAATTCAAAACGACATGGAAACGAATAGACAAACCAGGATAAGTCCATCTAGAGTTTTATTCTCTCTCTTGTAATGTAAATGAGCCCAAACTATTTTTATATTCTCTGAATAATTTCACCCGAATCAAAGGTTTGACTTCTTGTATTTCAATCTATAATTCCGAAGGGCACAGCTCATCCAGTTGTGACGGCATTCCCACCATTTCAGTTAGGCTGCAAAAGACAGAACCAATTGAGGTTTCGTGGGCAAATGTATCTGCAGCCACCTGGAGTGTGGGAATCTCTGAACAAATGAGTACACACACCATGGTTAAAGCCCTCACGTCAATGGACGCTCCCATCCACACAAAGCCAACTAGCCTCCACTAGACTAAACATATTCCCTCACAGTCTCTCATTCAACTAGGGTCCAACTGGTGGGAATCCTACGGTCTCTCCTCATGAACCCCTGGACCCACTGTGCTCTCTGACCTACTACCCCACAAGCCATTTTGCCCAGCTGACAATTGTGTGTGTATTGAGGCATGGTCCTTTGATGCCCTAGTGTAGCATATGGCTGCCGAATGGGAATAGTCTACAACTGGCAGCACTCCTTGTCCTTCCAAGTCTTCCTGACAAGGGTCAACGTGGCAATGTCCTTCCATAACTGCCCGGCATCTGCCCTCCCGTCTCAAGCCGGCGAGTAGCTCAGGAGTGAGCGGCCACTGAGCTTTTGACTGCGGCGCGTCAAATGTGACCATGGCGACGAGAGGCCAGGTCATGGACAGGGCCCAGGGGTCATCCTGGGGCCACGGTGGCCCATCGACCCCAGCCAGAGCTCTTGTAATGGGGCAATTAGAAGACTGAGCATGGGCCTTGAAGTGGTTAATGGTTTAATTAGTCTTATTAGAGCTGGAGGTTGAAGGAGGGAGGGAAACGTGGCCCCTGCCAGGCTGGATGGAACATGACCCCGAAACAGGAAGGTCAGCCACCACAGTCACAACACGCACACAAAACAGCCATGATTACGGTCTTTAACATGTGGAAATGAACAGGTGAAGTCTATACCCACTACGTCCACCACAATTTAAAATACGACCAAGAAACCGTTGCCGTTTAAACAACCCAGAGGATCTCAGTGCAACAGGATAGTGTCGGGGAGACACTGGGCGAATGGAACAAACGGACAGGGCCACAGCCCATTGACTGACTGCTCTGTTCCACTACAACAGCTGCAGAGAGACTGAGAGAGTGAGAGAGAGATGGAGGAGAGATTGTAGAAAGGGAGTGAAAGACAGGGAGGGAAAGGGATGGGATGGAGAACAAGTGGTGGGGAGAGAGAAAGAGATAGCAACTCAGGCACAGAGTGAGGGCAGAGGAAAAAAGAAAATGTGAAAGTCACTGAATGGAAATAGATAAAGATACTGAATGAAGAAAAAGAAAGAATTAGGAGAAGAAAGATACAGGGGGATCATTAAAGCAGACGGGGTGAGAACTGGGTATTGGGAAGCGGGGTTGCAGATGGAAAGAAAGAGAACCAAGACGAGAGAGCTATAAAAAAAAAAGAGATTAAGAGCCAAGAAAAGGGTCTGCACATTGCAACCAGGGACGGGAGACGCTCGGCTGGGCGAATTAACTTTCAGGGCACCCTTGACACGCAAGGAGCCAATCAGATTTTCATTAACCGGTGGATGGCGGAGGGAGGGACGGGCGAGGCTGGCACAGGTTAATTACCCGTCGTATCTCCGCCTGTCCGCCACGGGCACCGCCGGGACAACCATAGAGCCACGGAGCATCTGCACGGCAGAGCCGAGCCCCACGGCTGGGTAGGCGCGTGCGGAGCAAGACGGAGGCAGTCAGATGAAAGGGGGCGGGGCTTAGTAAATCCAAACTGAGACCTCGTGGCTGGACGGTGGAAATATGGCTGAGGCGGTCCGGAGTGCCACGGCAGACAATCTGCTCCAGTGTTGTTGTGCAAAATACAAATGACCCCACGGACAGTCACGAGACAGAACGGACGTTAGCCCCGTTACGTTACACTATATATAAGAAACCAACATTTCTTTACAATGTTTTCATTCCTTATAAGTCCTATGACGATAATTACGCATTTTGTTTTGTTATGTGGTTTCTCGCATGTAACAAAATACTATTTACAATCGTCTATTTGGCACAAGTTGTTAAAACGTACAAAAGTAATTAATGTCACACCCTAAAGTACAAAAATGTGTGAAATGGAATATAGGCCTGCTGTTAAAACCACATACAGGCACGTGTAGGTTATGTATTAATAGAATATATCAAAAGCTTTGTCTGTATAAAAAGTGTTTTATGCACTGGTTTAGTTGGTATTCCATAGATAGGCATTATACTCAAATATTGGCAACTGAATAAAAATGTACCGGAACGTGGACACAGCCTCAATGTGAAGGCTTTAAAGAACGTTCCACAGAATTCTCACATCGTTCCGCTGACAGGAGCAGATGTGTTCAGTGGCTGAATGTTTTCGGGGGGAACGTTAGCGGGAGGTTACTGTTGGATGCTGTCAGCACCTGCCGGTTGCAGGAGAAGGTTGTGTCTGTCTGTCTCACCATGGAGGGCTGCTCTGGAGGAGGTGGCCTCTGCGGGGGAAGAGGACTTGGAGCGTGAACTGAAGGGTGATTGTCTGAAGCGCTCCTCCAGGAACGGACTAGGGGACATAAGAACATAGAGACACCGTCAGAGAGCACGCAGGCAGAGACGCACGCAGGCGGAGACAGACACAGGCAGGCAGGAGGAGACAGAGACGCACGCAGGCGGAGACAGAGACGCAGGCAGGAGGAGACGGAGACAGAGACGCAGGCAGAGACGCACGCAGGCGGAGACAGACACAGGCAGGCGGAGACAGAGACGCACGCAGGCGGAGACAGACGCACGCGGGCGGAGACAGAGACGCACGCAGGCGGAGACAGAGACGCACGCAGGCGGAGACAGACACAGGCGGGCGGAGACAGAGACGCAGGCGGGCGGAGACAGAGACGCCTGCGGGCGGAGACAGAGACGCACGCGGGCGGAGACAGAGACGCACGCAGGCAGACATTATCAACAACGACACACAGAAAAAAACTGAATCAATAGAAAAAAAATGAAGCAAAAAAAATACAATCCAATTAGCAAGCTGAAAAACAGCCCCTGTGATGATTGTAGTTGTTCTCACCTGCTAACGCCCACCATGTTGCTGTCTTTCTGATCGTTGGCTTTGCTGACCTTTTCTGCAAAAAATTATTTAAAACGGCACAAAGTCAGACAAGTGGTCATTTAAAGCAGTGGTCATTTATTACCAAGCTATTTGTGTTTATGATCAAACCACCCAGCGGTTTTTCAGGGCATGCATATTGATTCTTCCAGGTGACCTGGCGGTCCATTTTTGCCTTGCACTGCTTTAAGTGGTCATAGTCCCAAGCTGTAGTAAAAACCCAGGAAGGTGTAATGGTTGTCCCCCTGTTTTTAAATAGTCATAGAAAAACCCAAGAAGGTGTAATGGTTGTCCCCCTGTTTTTAAATAGTCATAGAAAAACCCAGGGAAGGTATAATGGTTGTCCCCCTGTTTTTAAATAGTCATAGAAAAACCCAAGAAGGTATAATGGTTGTCCCCCTGTTTTTAAATAGTCATAGAAAAACCCAGGGAAGGTGTAATGGTTGTCCCCCTGTTTTTAAATAGTCATAGAAAAACCCAGGGAAGGTGTAATGGTTGTCCCCCTGTTTTTAAATAGTCATAGAAAAACCCAGGGAAGGTGTAATGGTTGTCCCTCTCTGCCTCATCCCCTATTTGACGACCTCATCAAAGCTGCCTTCAGCTCCTTGGGTGGCACTTCTCTAGTCCCTGGCCGCCCCCCTTCCTCCCTGACAGAGGACAGAGGTCTCTTCGCGTTGCCATGACAATGCCGCACGGGAGCTATGTAAGGAGGAAAGAGTGTGGGGGGGGCGGAGTGTGTGTGCAGCCAAGTGTGCTTGAGCCGGCAAGTTTGAAAACGAGTCGAGGGAGAGAGAAGGTGGGCTAGAACGAAGGAGGAAAGGAGGGAGGGATAGAGAGAGAGATGAGCAGTGTGTGTGTGTGTGTGTGTGTGTACTTTGCGTGTCGCTGCTGTGCCTCTAGACGAAGAGAGATTTTTGTCACCATTTCCAAGGTGCTAGTGTACATGGCATTTAAGCAAAGCAATCAGAGACGGGAGCTGGAGCTGGGGGCATGGCCTGGGTATCCAGCACCCTCCCAACCCGCCCTCCTCCTCCTTTGGGAGAGCAGGCACCACTTCAGAGCTCAGTCATCATATGGCAAAACAAACAGCTGTCTGCCGCCTCAATGTCATTGTCATGGCCAAGAGGAAAAGAGTGCGTGTATTAAACCTACAAAGCACATTTCAGGTGATATATAAGCGCCCAGCCTGAACAGGGGAGGCGGCGAGGGAAGCATGTTTCATGGCTGAGGATCATGCCATGTTTCAAGAGTGACGCTGAGCACCAACATGCCACAAGGAGGGGTTTGGAGTGTAATCAGGTGTCTTTGTGTGGTCGGGGAAGTGTGTGTATGTGTGTGTGGACATGTTTTACCATCTGGATGAAGACCAAAAAGCCCTGCCAGGATATTAAAAACTAAAAGGATAAAAAGTTAGTTTTTGTGTTAGGAGGCAGAAGGTTAGGGTTTTGGGGTTACAGGTAAGGATTCCATTTTATGGGTGTAGTGGTCAGGTCCCCACAAGGATACAAAAATGTGTGTGTCCACGTTTCACTAACTTGGTGGTGACCGAAAATCCTCCCAACATAAACAAGGAACCGAAGGCCTTGTCAGACCCCATGGGTTCAAAAACGCAATCGTCAGTTTACGGGTTAAGCTCACCGTCGACACCTTTACTTCCTGGTTAATTGGCCCTCCCTTCGCACACGACACCAGACTCATTGACAACTTGTTTCAAGTGACTTTTAGGTAAATGCCGTCCAAACCACAGCTCACTTCTTAACATCTAGCTACGCTAACTGTCACCTGCACTCTAGTAGATGTACCACTCTGGACACTCCTGATACTTCGTTTGACCGACACCAATTTACGTCTGACTGGAATGAGTTGCAAAAGACACTCAAGCTTCATTCGCCTCACCAGACTCCTTCAAAAATAAAAATAAACAAGCCGATAGGCTAAGTGTCCGTGCTGAATCCCCTGAACGTCTCCCATTAGATTCAGTGTAATTTAACGTTTGTATTTGTATTCAGAATTGGTTTTCAATTAATCAGAATAGCTTCACAGGTGACTTCAATTTATTTTAATCAGGTTTAATGGTCTGGTTTTTGGATATGATTAAGCTTAAGTTTAGATTTTTATTGGGAATATTTTTTGGGCTCCCACAAAAATAGAGGTGTGTAAAATTTGCGTGCGTGTGACCACGTCAAAACATTGCATACCTGATAGTTGGAAGAGGAGCTCGGAAGCCATTTTGACTGATATGTCCTGGGAGAAGAGGTCTTGCTTCTGGGGGCGGGACAACACATCAGGGAGACTGCCCATTGGCTCACTCTTCTCACACGTCCCTAAAGTGCTGAAGGCCAGTAGGTGTGAAGGGGCCACGGCAGGGTCGCTGGGTGTGTCCACCTCCATAGGCTCCGCCTTCACTGTCACCTTCTGGTAGTGGGCGGCATCCTTGTTGCTCTCTGGGGAAGGGGATTGGATGAGAAGACAGCGTTGAACCAATGCCCCTGTGACAACCCTATCTATATATTAGTGAGGGAGACAAATCCTTGTCAGCTTTCAGAAAAGCCAGTTCAGTTCTATACAGAAGGTTTATTATATTTATATTGGATGAAACTGGCTTTTCTCAAAGCTAGTAAATGGATTTAATTCCCAGTCATTTACTAATCTCTGCATTTATCTATGCATTCAATCAGTTAGTCCAGCTGCGTTTTACAGATAATGTCCATATATGCATCTCTTCCTAAAATATCATCAGCTGGGTTTGTCACAAATCCCTATATGCGTCATATTACTTCACCAATGTTCAAAGGAAGACAAAAGCTCCAAAAGCTTAATGTCTTGAACACACGAGGACATACTATACCAGTCTAATCTGCCTCAGACAAGACCTCTCATTCTGTTCACATTTCAACCTCCATCTGTCACTCTGAACTCCAAAATGAGGCTGAATTCAAATTATTATTAAAACGTTTGGAATTCCAAAACGTTAATAAAACCTCTGCCATCACATCTATCCAACCCCCGCAACAGTGCATTGTGGGCCGGTTAGCATCCATCATAAGGTCATAGGGGCACCGCCAGGTAATATTTAGGGAGCTGGGCAGACGACAGAGGTTAACTAGGCTGTGTGTGTGTGTCTCTTTCATTGGAGCACACAGACCAGGATAGACGTGTTAAATATGAATAGGAACTCATTACAGCCCTGTGGCAGATTTGAATGGGAGGTGTTGCAAACTGGAAAACGGCTTGCTTCAGCTGTTGTCAAAAAACAAGATGGGGGGGAAAACCCGTCTGACTTAAACATCGTTGTCTTACCAATTTGTTTCCTCAATCAGCACTACTCTCAGATAAAAGAGTGGGGCTGGAATAAACAGCAACAACATGTTTTACTTTTTATAACCACCCTGCAACTCCTCATCTGCCAGGATGTCCATCTTCATCTCTGTCCTACTTGCCCGTCTGTGTGTGTGTGTGTGTGTGTGTGTCTGAGGACAGTGTGAATCTCCATCCATTTGCAGTGATTATGGATATATGAAATTTGGCCCGAAGCAAATGGCAAGCAGTGCAGGGAAGAAGCTGAGGTCACCAACAGGACACCAGAGAAAGAGGGATGGAGGGAGAGAGAAATATGGTACGAAGGACAGAAATAGTGAGAGTGAGAGAGAAAGAGAGAGTAGGAGAGAGAGAAAGACAGAGAGAGTGATAGAGAGTGAGGCGGGAAGGGAGGGGTGAGTAGAGGTGAAGAGCGAGGCACTAGTGACCCCACGGTGACCCCGGCCTCTGTGTGCCCTCGTCTGTCTCTTCTCCATGGCAGAGCCTGGGGGGAGGGGGGGGGCTAGACTGAGTCACCGTTGTCTGAACCCAGGCAGGCGCACACACGCTCACCCATACACACACACACACACGCACGCACACACACACGTACGTGCTACGTACAGAATGTAAAGTATGTGTGAGCTCCTCTGTTTTTGCCACTGTGTCTGTGTGTCTTTCTCAGGATGTACCATGGAACGCCGTGGCCCGTGCCCTGCCCTGCGTGTCCCCTCTATGCACCCAGGTGTCGGGGGGGGGGGTGGGGTGGTGGCCGTCTAGCCAACCCCACCTCTACGTCACACCCGGCGTGGAGACAACTGACAACAATCAGTCCAGTAATCCCTTAATCGGGTGCCCAGAGGAGAGAGGGGGGAGAGGGGCAGAGAGCCAGGCATGGGGGCAGGCGGAGGGGGGGGGGGGGGGGGGGGGGGGGGGGGGGGGGGGGGGGGGGGGGGGGGGGGGGGGGGGGGGGGGGGGGGGGGGGGGGGGGGGGGGGGGGGGGGGGGGGGGGGGGGGGGGGGGGGGGGGGGGGGGGGGGGGGGGGGGGGGGGGGGGGGGGGGGGGGGGGGGGGGGGGGGGGGGGGGGGGGGGGGGACGGCACGCCATGAGGCCGGGTCAACCAAGGGACAGGCCGTCTCATGCGCGCTCCCGCCTCGGGGTCACCACCCCTGCCTACAGGGGCTGAGCAGATTGCTGAGCCACAACATACGTGCGCGCACGCTCACACGCTCAAACACCACAGCAAGTTTGGATAAACACGCTTGCGTCACAGCAGAGATTCATAGAGAGGTCAGACGTGCGCGCACACACACACACACACACACAATGTAGAGGCTGGCCTGAAGCACAGCGGGGGGATTGGAGGGGTCTTTCTTCGTGTCAAACGGCATGGCCGTCTCTTTGCCTGCCTGGCCCTAGCATGGTCTGCATAAAACACACACGTTACGAAGCACGCAGTCGACCGGGGTTATGACATTATGTTCTGGTGCCATAAAAAGCAGCACTCAGTGCCACTGAATCATGCTGCTTGCCTGTGTGTGTGTGTGTGTGTGTGTGTGTCATCCCTGCACTACATGTACCACTCTATGATGCACCAGCTGCTGTGTGTGTGTGTGTGTGTGTGTGTGTGTGTGTGTGCAGGACACAAGTTAACCTCTCACAGTAGGAAGAGAGGTTGTGAGCTGATTTAACTCCCACTGATCTGCTCGGCGGTCTCGCTGCCTCACCCTATACTGCATTGCATTGTGGGTATAGATAAATCAAGTTGCCCTGACGCCGTCTACTATGTCATGTGTCACACCCGCAGGGCGTGGCCTGAAGTTGGGCTCGTGTGTTGACGCTGCCTTCCTTCCCATCTTCTGTCAACACGCCGCCATGTTTACGCACGCCGACATAGAGACGCGAGGCACAGAGGCCACGCGAGGTTTGATTCGACAACGCCTCGTTCATTTCTGAGACCGAGCGGAGGTGACTGGGCATTGTGGGCTGCATTCGACGTTTCGCCTTTCCCCTTTCACCTTTGAGTGTCCGCTTCTGATTGGAGCAGACGATGCGTGTTGGGTTCTTTGTGTAGAGGAGTTAAAGCCCCTATAGCAAACACACAGACATCCATACCGGCCCATTATCCATTCAACACAAGCAGAGCTACAGTATGTTATCACACAGGCCCTGTGATGTATCCACATTCAGGAGGCACGCAGGGATCAGAGATGGAGAGATAACACGAGAGAGAGAGCGGAGGAGAGGAAACTGAGGGAGGAGAGACAAGAGGCAGGATGGAGAGGAGGGAGACCGAGAAGGAGCGAGAGAATGAGAGAGGAGGCAGAGCGAAAAGGAGCGAGAGAACGAGAGAGGAGGCAGAGCGAGACAGAGTGAGTGGGGTGGAGGGGGATTGAGAGGGAGCGAGGGAGAGATAAGGGAGAAAGATGATTGAGAGGAGGAGAGTGAGAGGAGTAGGCATGAAACGATAAGCCCTCCTGTCCTCTCCCCTTCCTCCCTCCCCGCCTCCTCCTCCTCTCTGGCTCTCCACGACCCGCTCAGACAGGGGTGAAGAGTTCAGCTGCTTCAAAGGGCCGCAGCGGTGGAAGACGAACAGCAAGTCAGCCTGCAGACGCACAGGCCCGATCCAGGACCGGTCCGCGCTCTCAGCCCGGAGCAGAAAGGAGGGCAGGCTGATGCCAACACTGGTCCCAGATCTGCCGCTAGTTTCCCCCTCAATAATTCAGTGTAACTGTGATGCAACACTTGCACTGAGCCACCCAGAGAGAGAGCCGGAGAGAGTGTGTGTGTGTGTGAGTGTGTGAGTGTGTGTGTGAGAGGGGGGATCAAAGACACAATAGCCCCCTTAGGGCATAAGTGCCTAAAGATATCACCACCACTGTAAGACAAGATGTTGAGGAGGAAGAGAGAGTGGGAGGGGGAGACGGAGGGTGGGGGAACCGAGAGGGCACGGAGAGGGCACTGAGAGGGCACGGAGAGGGCACGGAGGCAGTGTGGAATAGGCTTAGCAGCGAGATACGGCAGTGCAGTGGGGTGATGAACGGAAGTGTGACGTCACATTAAACAAGACATGATTGGAGGGTCCCTTCTCACAAACATCCACTAGGAACTTGCGAGTGAAAACTATTCACGAGGTTAGCGTCGATTCTGAGCCGATATTTTAGAGCCTTTGTTCATATATTTGGTTAATGATTTAGAAATTAAAACACTATTATTACTATTATACAATCCCCCGTTTCATCAGCAGAAGTATTGGGGCAGATTAATATATATTTTGCACCATATTCAGTAGTTGAATGTGTTTGTGCATTAAACCCCATCCGCAGCAGATGAAGGGCAGGTTCAATTACTGTTAAATCTGGGATTAACTTGGCCTGTCAAGTACTTTCCACTTTTCAGCCCAGAACACCACCCAACTACACCACCTCCCCCCATTCCCCCTGCTAGGGCAGTTCTGCTGTATCTTCTTGTACTCTAGCCGTCAGGACTTTCTTGTTCACGTTCATACTTTTACTTCAGTCCGTGACATAGAGGAGCAGGTAGGCTCAAGGGTGTCACCAGAATGCACTTTCAGCCGTTACATCATCAATGAAGACAAGTGAACCAGTTCAGCCATATTTCACAGCGGTACACGAAGGACCTATTTTCTCCACGCTTTCCTCTTGCCATCGCTCTGGCCATCAAACCTTTTATAAAGATTCAGTTGCCTTGGCAACGGAGAGGTGGCCAAAATACTAAATGCAGGGGTGCTAATAATCTTAAATTGTTTGATTAAAAGGAAAAACAAGTCAACATTTTCACAGTGTTTTTTGTAATAAAAAAAAATCTCTCTTTACCAAGGGGCCAAGAATTCTGGAGGACACCGAATTTTACATCTACCATAGTAAATCTGAAGTGCGAGAAAAGAGAGATATTGGTGACAATCACCAATAGCAGGGTTGAAAAGGCTAACACAAAGCCAAGAATCAGAACTAGACATTGACAGCCCAATTACACCCGCACAAATGATGTGACAGAACACACCTGAATAAACAGAAAGCCCTGTCAAGTCAACTGTCACAACACATTCAGTGGCTTGAAAAGGGTGACAATCGCATAAAAAGCGTTGTCATTTCTAAATGGTAAAACCTAAATGTACACAAATGCCTGCAAATAACAGCTGAGCTTCGAAAATCTAACCTCATCAGAATTGAAATCCAACCTTTTGGAATAGAACCAAAAATATATAAGACCAAAATCCATAATTGTCCCAGTACTGTACATTCATATCAATACAAATCCAATCAATGATCACCTTCCTATATATACAAACTCTTTGTTATGCTATGTGAGGACACCTGACGGTTACTTCATACGGGTCGAAATCTACTTATTCTTTTATAACCTTTCCCCCCCAGTCTCCTGCACCCCAGCTGTTCAATGGGCAGCCTTTAGGTAGAACATCCCTTCCCTACAACCCCCAACCCCCCCCAATTTAACCACACGCTATGTCAGGTACACTCACCTTAATTAGCAAGGTAACAACCTTGGACGCCGGGTGCGACGGAAGACGAAACGGGGGTGAGGGGTGGAGGGGGGGGGTGGGTGAGGGGGTGTGTGTTGGGACGGAAATAGGTTCTCTGCTAGTGGGGTGTGATTTCACACCTACGATGTGGGGGGCAGCAGGGACCAGGGCCATCCTCGCCCACATTCTGCCGGCCAGCCTGCCAGGGACACGGGGTGCCATGTATGTCGTATCCCCCCCCTTGGTTCCCTGACGTCCCCCCCCGTGCCCCTCTGTAGCAGGACCCATCTGCCAGCAGGCGCTAGCAGGCGTTAGCCACCGGCGCAGGGGAATGTTTAGCCCCACTGTAATTAGCCCCCAGACGCTAACCGTGCTAACAGCATGTTTTAAAACAGATGTGGGGGAGTGGAGAATGGACTTGCCCCCGTCGCCACCAGTTTGATGAGGAGAAGAGACGCAGGGAGAGAGGGAGAGAGACAGAGAGAGACAGAGAGAGACAGAGAGAGACAGAGAAAGAGAGAAAGAGAGAAAGAGAGAAAGAGAGAGAGAGATGGGGGGGAGTAAGAAAGGTAGGGAGGGAAAGAAGTGACCTAGTTAAAGCAGTGATACAACACATTACTTCACAGTGGCCAGTTCTGAAGTCTTGTCCTTGGTGGTTGCCTGGGTCAACGGAGTCTCAGCTGTCCTGGTGATGTACTTATAACCGCCATCTTTTCACCGATCTACCGTACTACCCCCACCTACCGCGCCACCCCCACCTACCGCGCCACCCCCACCTACCGCGCCACCCCCACCTACCGCGCCACCCCCACCTACCGTGCTACCCCCACCTACCGGCTATCCCCACCTACCGCACTACCCCCACCTACCGTGCTATCCCCACCTACCGTGCTACCCCCACCTACCGTGCTATCCCCACCTACCGTACTACCCCCACCTACCGTACTATCCCCACCTACCGTAAGATTGAATTCCCCTCCATCTGTGCTCAACGTAAACCTTGTAAATTCTCCGGTGAACAGATGAGTGGCTAATGTCCTCAAGAAGGGGTCAGAGTTGATGTCCTTAGAGCCTTGATGGACATGACCCACACAGAACAGTTCTTTTCTTGGCCGCCTTCTCTTCTACCATCCTCTCTCTTCCTGTCACCGTCGTCACTCCATAAAAACCACTCTCTCCCTCTTGTCGCTGTTGCTATGGACGACAGCCCCGCTCTCCCTACTACACGACAGAGGGGGAGTGGAAGAATGAATACTACAGAGAAGGGTGGCTACGTGGCCTTTCTGTAACCCCTGTCAACTGTAAAACACACGTCTCTGAGAAGCCTGTCTGGGAACACATGCTGCTGGCTAACGGGCTAACGGGCTTGACGGTGGATCTGGGCCGTTTGGACAAAAATCCCTGTTTTAATAAATTATGTGATTGGCGCAATGACCACCACCACGATGGTGAGTTGAAAACCACGTCCGACAATTCAGTTCCTTACCCTTCTACAACCAGTGTGATGGACGTGGCCATCAATTGTCCCTCAGACAGTCACCCAAATTAGCTTATGGGTAAACCGTAGTTTTATATGTCAAGCTAATCTCTCTAGAGTAGGCGACTCATCGTTACGAACAACGCTAGGGAAATGGTTTGTGAGGCGATTGCCGATTGCCCGGATCGTTTGGAATATTGTCCTCAGCTCTGCTAGCAGGCTAAGGTCACGACCCCAAACAGGCTGAGCGTTTCCTGTTGTGTATGCTAGAGGACCTACGCAAACGCACGCACGCACACACGCACGCACGCACGCACACAGTTGCAGAAATGTACACACAGGCACCCTTACAAAAAATAAAACGACAGGTGATGACAAAACACACAACAGAATCAAATGACATACATCCACACACAAAACACTACCTAGCGACACACAGAGAACCAGACATGAACAGAGCAGACACTTGATTAGCATAGAGCCACTCAGCCTCCTACAGCGGACATATACCAGGCCAAAACACAGATCCAGTCTCTGCCCCTCAACCTGACAGAACTACAGCAGGCGCTGAAACAAGCAGTTTCAATTATAACCCAATCGCTGCCTAAATCACCCACGTCAAACCAGATGAATGATTCAGAACAGGGCATCCTTTGTCTTTGGCTCATTTCATCATTCCCGTTGCAATGGTGTGAGGACGTTGAACCCATCAGGCACAGACGAAATCACAGTAAACGTGCTATAACAAGCATCACAGTTAAGGACAGGGTGCCTTCTACGCTCGCAAACAAAACGCAAAGCTTCCTTTAAGGAAAACCTCTGCGACGTCAGAAACAAACAACGCAATGCTGTCACCCAGAACCACATTATATTTTCAAGCTATAGCTCACAATATTTCCCATCCAGCAGGATTTCCAAAGAGGTTGGTTTGCTTTCTGCATAACTGGCCCATGCAGCCTTTCAATCAACTTTGTTTCATAGAGTGATCTGACACAAGCCGAACTGACAACGCATGCCTAAAAGGAGGTGTCTTTCTCTCCTCCCTCTACGGTCTCTGTCTCAGAGAGGTGTCGGTCGGGGGGGGGGCGGGGGGTTCAGTGTAGCACACCGTGGAAGACGGACCCAGCAGCCATCGATTGGGTTGTTGCGGACGGGGGGAACTTCACAGGATGGGAACGGAATATTGACTGAGCAACATGAAAAATAATTGACCCTTCTGCACGTCTGCTACCAGAAAACATGAAGTAGAAGACGAGAGAGAGAGGAAAAGGAAGAGAGAGTGAGGAAAAGGAAGAGAGAGAGCAGAGAGCGGGTTGGATAGACCACAGGATAGAAAAAGGAGATGAGAGGTAAACGCAGAAGGGAGAAAAAGACTGTGAGATGGAGAAACAGAGGTCAAGACAGCAGCATGACCTGGTTATTGCCATGGGAAGGCACAAAAGCCTCAAGTCTAAAATAGGGAGTTGGGCTTTTGTGAAAGAGATATAAACATCTCACAATACATTTCCACCTTCAGCTCACCTCTCACAACTCCATTTCTACTTTGCTATGGGTAGTCTTAGACAAAAGGCACAACGCTTTTACCAATATCCTCTTATGGTAGTGAGCTGGGTCACCTTTGACCTCGAGCTCACCTGCTGATTTCTTATTGGCTGATTCAGGGAACTGTAAATTTACCATTTTGACACAACAAATTACAATACATTGAGGACAATTGTCTTCTCTGGATCATTATGCACACAGATGGGTGAAATCATGAGCTGAGATTGAAAGACCCTGCTAGCAAATGAGTGAAATTTCACCTAACTCATTCAGTCCAGTTTTTATGTTGTTTTCACATCCCCATTCAAGTGGAAATAAAACAAATGTCAGAATCTAAATACATGTATCTAGCTTTGATTGTCCTGGTGTTCCCAATTGCCCGTTCAAGTCTATTCCTACAAGCCCCACAATGCCGCTCTCCAACTGCCTAGAGCCAAATACCTACAATTGAATACCAAAGTCATCTACTCGTCACCTGCCTGCTGGATCAACAGCCATAAGCCAGCGCAAACGACCAGTGTGTTGTGTGGCGGACAACACGGGCTGGTGACTGTCACCAGTGTGCCGATGAGGCTAGCTAACCTGGACGGCCATTTCTCAGAGACTAAATTCAGGCGGTAGGACAGCCGGCTACACCGTGAATTATATCCCCATTTATTGATCGTCTGAAACAGCCTACTATGTAGAGAGGGGAACGTTCCACAAACCCAAAGGGAACCAATGTCAACCATAAACCCACCGGGACCTGGCAGATGTCTTTCCGACTAGCAGGTCAAGCTGCCGGGCTGCTTGACGGTGGCAGTTGCCATTTACTCACCCGACAGCTTCATGAGCAGCTCCGAAGCCACCTTGACGTTGATGTCCTGGCTGAGGAGACTGGTGGTGTTCCCCAGGGGGCTCCCCTCGCGCCCCTTCATCAGCCCCCTGTGGCATCCGCTGTCCGTTCCCCCTGCAGGACCGGTGGGCCCCAGCACCGGGCCCAGCTCCGGGCAGAAGGTGGTGTAGCTGGGCTGGCTCTGGGGGCTTCTCTGCACCTCCTCTTCCTGCTCCTCCTCCTCGGCCTGGGGCTCCTGCTTTAGATGGAAGGGTGGTGGAGCCTTTAGGGCCTCCTTCTGGTTGGCCGCTGCACGCAGGGGAGAGAGGAGGACAGGGAGCGTGAGGGTCGGGGGACGGGTGGTTATGGGTCTACAGAACATTAGCGCGTCGAGGTGGTTACTTAGAGGGGGGGGGGGGAGTGGAAAACCTTTTAGTAACCTGATAACCTGGTTCCACTCCCATTCAAAAGGGGTGATAGCGGGGCACCAGAGAGAGAATCTCGGATGAAAACGTGCCAAAACTGGCAACGTAGCATACAAAACCCATGTATTGTGGTCAACGGAGCTGGGGCTGCAAAGCTGCACTACGCTACGTGCCGTGGATCTCGGGAAGGAGCGTCAAAAGCGGGATAACAAACGAGAGACGGTTGGTGGCAGGAAGAAGAGAGACGAGGGATCGATTAAAACGGTGAGACAGGGAGAATGGGTGTGGAGGCGTGGACAGAGTGTGTTTGTGAACGGCCCCTTGTGAACAGTGTCAGCTGGACTGTTGGTCACATGACCCCAGAGAGCTGGTCACATGATGCAGCATGTGGCTGTGTGTCTAAGTTAGCACCAACTTCTGTTTAGGTTGTTTGTAGCTCAAACTCATATGCAGGCACACACAGAAACACACAAACGCGCAAATGTTTTAAAAGTGTTTTAGATTTGTCATTATTGGGTATTGTGTGCAGATTGATGACAAAGCTATATTTATATTTACTCGATTACAAATGACCTCTATAACACAACAAAATAAAGGGAGAAAGTGAAGGGGTCCGAATACTTTCTGAATTGTTTCAGCACATACATTCAGCTCTGGCCATGAAGAGACCACTGCAGCTTTTTCTTTCCTTTCCAAAAAAGTTGATGAGGAAAGTTTTGAGTGAGGAACGTGGAGCGTTCAATTTGAAGTGGTCTGTTCATTTTACCCCTTCTGCTCCTCACTCAAAACCTTCCTTTAAGTTTTTTGGAAAGGAAAGACAAAGGTGCCGTGGTCTCTTAATTTGATCCAGACCTGTATATACACATTCACCTACATAACACATCCAGGTAAAATGTGTGTGGGGGGAATTGTTCATAAATATTCAAATGGCCGAGTTAAATCAATAGGTGTGAACAAAAAATGGTTGTTTACTACAAGAAAACTATGGATTTGCCAGAAATACATATGGCTTAACCTCAAAACGAACACTAACCCAACTCTTATGGAAAACTTTATTCTAAGCAAAAGAGTTTCTCTCTTCGTTTTATTATCCTAGCAGGGATAGTTTCATACAGTTCCATAGGGGGGAGTACAACATAGTATCAACAACATCGCAAATGACTTTTTTATTGCCATTTGTGTACATACAGAGGATTTTTTCAGCACTGACTCCCATGACCAATCACAACTAACGTTGTCATGGCTCTCTTCTCCCTGTGCGCCAAAGACATACGGTGAACGAGACACGTGGTGTTTCGCACAAGAGCCACAGTACCCAACTGCATTAAATACACTGTGAGAAATCCTATAAATATTGTATAGAGAACGGTGATAATATGGTATGATGAGATTGCCAGCCCTAATGCATTTTCTCAGCCGTCTGATTTGTAATGTCTAATGTCCCTGGGCCGGGCTGGGCCGGGCCGTGAGATCTGAAGTCCCTGGGCCGGGCCGTAAGGTCTGAAGTCTCTGGGCCGGGCCATGAGTGAACAGTAATTCCTAAGATCCTAGGGCCCAGCGGGCCAACAGATGGTGGAATCTCATCAGGCTCTCTCTCTTTCTCTGTGGGGCATCTCTAACCAAATCCCCTCTGCCCTTACCAACTCTCACTCTCTTTCTCCATTCCCCCCCCCCCCCCCCCCCCCCCCCCCCCCCCCCCCTTTCCCCCCCCCCCCCCCCCCCCCTATATACACACACACACACACACACACACGCACACACACACGCACACACACAGAAACCTTTGAGTCCACAGACCTCTGCGACACAGATGGGCTCGCTAAAACACAGACGACAGTGACAAAGTGTGCGTTTAGTATTTCCATGACAGTCATTTCGGTGACATACAGCGTCTTAACTATCCGATATCACAGCCCAAGTATCCCACTTCTGTAGTATAAAGCAGCAATCAGCAAAGTCACTGCTAGTCTTATCTACAGAGTGTACAGCCTAGGTTAGTGGATCAACCTCTTTTCCATTGTGTGTGTGTGTGTGTGTGTGTGTGTGAGTGTGGAGAGAAAACTGGGCCATATCTAATCCTGCCTTAGATGAATAATTAATAATTAGACATGGAGCAACTTCCGATCGCCGCCAAAAAAAGAACACAGGGGCCAACGGAGCCTCGAGGCTTTGTGGTGCTGTGGCTCTCACTCCACCTCGGCACACGCGCACCCGCACCCGCACCCGCACCCGCACCCGCACACCCACACGCACACCCACACCCACACGCACACGCACACCCACACCCACACCCACACCCACACCCACACCCACACGCACACCCACACCCACACCCACACAAGCGGGAGTTATCACTCTGGGGCTGTGTGGTGTCCGGTCTGCTCCGGTCCCGGCCGTGATCAGCTCTGGCCCCCTCCCTCCCTCTACTTACCCTCTCGTCACACCTTACGTCGAGCGCTGCCCCGGGCTCGCGGAGAGGCCGCCGCCCCCACCGCCCGTGTCATCAATCCGCGTCAGTGCCGAGCCATCTGATTAATGGCGGTGCGCGGCCGCCGGGGCAGAGGGCCGGAGCGGGAGAGGATAGGGGCCGCGTGCCGACAGACGCGCGTGGCAGGTGGACCCGCGAGACCAGAGGTACCCCTGCAGCGCCCTGCACCCGCGGAGGAGGGGGGTGAACACCCGCCACCCACCAAACGTGGGCTGCAATTGGCTGGTGAATAATGACACCAGCCACGTTGGCGGTGGTCACGGAGCATTTGGAGACTTTCTGTCTGCCATCCGCAGACTCGATGTTGAAGTTGATGGAACTGGCACGGCGGTCTGCTGAAGTGTGACTATGTCTCGGTGTTTCTTGGACAGTTCCATGTCTTTGTTCACACACTGGCTTGTTTTTCAATGCTGGTAGGCGTTTTGGTACTGCCGGCTGGGAGCACAGGAGCCGGAACGGTGCTCGGAGGCCAAGGGGGAGGCCTGTGGCGCGGGGACACTGACCTTCACGTCGGGGGGTCGAGGGTCGCAGAGGAACCACCAGCTGGAAATGTCACACTGTCAGCGGGCAGATTTGTGTGTGTGTGTCTCTGTGTGTGTGTCGGATGTCAGTGGGCAGGCTAAGTATAACCTGGTCAGCACCTGGAAGAACGTCCTCTAATTAGGAGTGTGCTTAGGCCGTGTTGGATCAGACAGGGACAGCAATCTTCACCGTGGCCCTGGCAAGGCCTGTGTGTGTGTACACACGTACACACACACACACACACACACACACAGTACTGCAGAAGATATGCACTTCATCACACACACACACACACACACCCCCTGAACGTACTGGAGCAGAACAAAAACAAAGTTGTGGATGCGGTGCTTTTACACACACACCAAACCGTTGACCTTTTCACAGGGCTCTATTAATAGAAGCAAATTTCTCTTTTCCAATCGGTGTTACCGAGTCCATTTCTCCATTCTGGAGCCCTACAGACGCGTAGGGCTCCACTCTCGCTAGACGCGTAGGGCTCCACTCTCGCTAGACGCGTAGGGCTCCACTCTCGCTAGACGCGTAGGGCTCCACTCTCGCTAGACGCGTACATTGCAGTGGCAACATTGCATGCTGTGAGTATTAGTGGCACAAGTAGTAGTAGTGGTAGTAGTATTACCTGCAGTAGTAGTAGTAGCATAAGTAATAGCGACAGTAGTAGTATTAGTAGTAGTAGTAGCAGCAGGAGTAGTATATGTAGTAGTAGCAGCAGCAACATATGTTGTAGGAGCAGCAGCAGTAGTATCTGTAGTAGTAGTAGTAGTATCTGTAGTAGTAGCAGTAGTATCTGTAGTAGTAGCAGTAGTATGTGTAATAGTAGCAGTAGTAGTATGTGTAGTAGTAGTAGCAGCAGCAGCATTATATGTAGTAGTAGTAGCAGCAGTAGTATATGTAGTAGTAGTAGTAGTAGTATATGTAGTAGTAGTAGCAGCAGCAGCATTATATGTAGTAGTAGTAGCAGCAGTAGTATATGTAGTAGTAGTAGTAGTAGTATATGTAGTAGTAGTAGCAGCAGCAGCATATGTAGTAGTAGTATCTGTAGTAGTAGTAGCAGCAGCAGTAGTATGTAGTAGTAGTATTTGTAGTAGTAGAAGCAGCAGCAGCAGTAGTATGTAGTAGTAGCATATGTAGTAGTAGCAGCAGTAGTATGTAGTAGTAGTATATGTAGTAGTAGTATATGTAGTAGTAGCAGCAGTAGTATGTAGTAGTAGTATATGTAGTAGTAGTAGCAGCAGCAGCAGTATGTAGTAATAGTATATGATGTAGTCGTAGCAGCAACAGCAGTATGTCTTGTAGTAGCAGCAGTAGTATATGTGGTAGTAGTATATGTGGTGGTAGTAGCAGCAGCAGTTGTATATGTAGTAGTAGTATCAGTAGTAGTAGTATCAGTAGTAGTAGTAGTAGTTGTAGTATCAATAGTAGTTGTAGTAGAAGCAGTAGTAGCAGTAGTAGCAGGAGTAATAGTATGTAGTATATGTAGTAGTAGCAGCAGCAGTAGTAGTTGTAGTAGTAGAAGGGTCCAGTCAGGCGATCTGTCTCTGTGTTATCATGCTCTGTTGACACCTGGTACCAGCCAGCCAGACTCTCCCTCTCTCTCTCCAGTCTCTCTAGCTTGCTCTTCCCTTTTCTTCCCCCTCTCTTGCCCCCCTCCCCCACTCTCTACAGCCTCCCTCCAGCCAGGCACCGCCCGGCCTCATCCGTCTCCCAGCTAGAGGCTTGTCCAGTCCACCTCACCTCTCGCTCCGTGGCCGGGGCCAGCCGTCAAGTAACTTCATTAACTTTCCACCTCTGTCACGCTGGCCTGCTCCGCCACTAACAATTGGCTTCTGTTTTCTCTCCTGGAGGAGAGGAGGCTGCAACCGGGCTAGTGGCTGGGCGCGCACGCGCGCACGCACGCACGCACGCACGCACGCACGCACGCACGCACGGCAGGTGGAGGGGTGATAGTGTGGATCCTGACTGAGGAAGGAGCAGAGGAGTCCCATATGCGAGGTGTTTCCTGTTGGCTGACAGCTAATGTGTGGCTGACGGAGAACAGACCTCAGAAGGCCGTCTACAGCCCGTCCCTGCAGGCCTGACCAGGGCTCATCCTTCGGTGCTCTCACTGTACCTGAAGTAGGACATCATGTAGACACTGGTCGGGGATAAACTGCAGACAGACACATAAAGTGCACACCCAAGCACATAAAACAGAGATTGTCCCTCTGCATCAAACACTTCGTCCAACCCTCACCCTGTCAGAAGAAGACGACACCTCTTCGCACTGTTTCTGGAGCCTGACAATTACTCACATCCAGCCAGGGGTCGCCGGACCGGGTCGCGGCAGGGAACGCCATTATTACCTGTCCGCGGGGACCTGAGAGTACCGGGTGCCGTCCGCGCATTTCAAAGTGCCTCACCAAACTTTCATCTCTCATCGCAGAACGTGGCGGATCACACCAGCCGGCCGGTCGGGGGTGTCCGCGTTGCCGTGCGAGGGAGAAATCAAAGGGGATTGGCCGTAACACCCAGAGGAAAAGTGGGGCAGCCCAAAAAAATGATGAGACCCATTATGTCACAGGTCAGGTGGAGTTCACTGGCTTCTTCACGCCTGGGGAACTCATTCTGAGTTTGCAACTCACTCTCTCCTCTCTCCTCTTCTAACTCGCTCTTTGCTAGCTGTCTGACTGTCACATTACCTCGCTCTCGCTCCCTCTATTTTAGATCTCTCCCTCTCTGGCCTTTTATCTGCTCCCCTTTCCCCTACCACCCTCCTCCTCGTCTTGTCCTCCCCCTCTCTCTCATAGGCCTTGTGGGATTGAGAGAGGCACAGAGACAGCCGTGTAAAAGCAGGACAGATGAGCTGCTGGGTGTATACACTTGATCGCGCTTGGCAGGGAGGTCAAAAGAAATCGAGTCCAGGGGATCCTGGGAGAATAAGCTTCACCTCTATGTCCCGCTCCCAAGCCCTCCCCACCAAGCCCATCCCCTCCATCCACCATATCCACCCGCCCGTCTGCGGTAGTGCCCTGCTAAGAATCCGGAAAGATCCGACGAGCTTTACAGCTAGCACGGTGAATGCTGTGGAGATGACCACAGATAAAAATAACTACAAATCAATTAAAACTTAATCGCTTCCACACTGTTGTCATTCAAGTCCATTACTGTCCTTGCAAAAAAAGAAAAGAAAAAGGACTGCATTTCAAATCGCCCCCTTTTTTCCTGCTGAATGACGCTCCCCCGGACTAAGATGGCCGCCACTCGACTCTCGGCTGACATTGCGAGGGAGGAATCCATTTTGGCTCCGTCTCCCCAGGGATCTCCCTAGTGTGATTGCGAAGTCTGGGAGTGAAGTGCGACTGGCACCCAGGGGGCACCGGGAGGGAGCCGGCATGGACGGGGAGGGGTTAACGGAGCCTGCCCGGTCCCTTCGCGGCGCGGCGCATCCTAGCCGGGGTCACGGAGCAAGAGCTGGGGGCGCTAATCATTTTAAATTACGAATTCCTTTTTAATTATGAATTATGCATACATTTTTAATTAATCTAATGTTCCGAGTTTTTTTCTTTTACCACCCCCCACCCAAACCCCCCCCACGCCACCCCCAACCTCCCTCGTTTCCCCTCTTACGTCTGCATCCCTCGTTTACAGAACTCAATCTAATTAACTGGCATTAGGAGTTTGGAGTGTCAGCCTCAACCCCGACCTTGCCACCCGACCCTGGGCACACCTTTCCTCATCAATCTCCACCAGCTATCTCAAAGCAACCAATCCCCTGACACCGTCAGAACAACGCGGAATGCATCTAAACACACTTGATTCCCAGCCATAATACAGCTAATGCTTTGCACCTGTGTGGTTCAGGAGGTTACTGGGAGTCAAATAGGTGGGGACCAAACTGATGAGTTAACAACAAGCCAACGTTAATTGACTTTTTCAGAGCCGCGTTGCGGAACGCTGTCTGATAAAGGGCTCAGCGGACTGCATGGGAGACGTCGGCGTGGTTACCTGAGAGCTTCATGAGCAGGTCGGTGGCCGTCTTGGTGGTGATGTCCGGGCTGAAGAGGGCCGCCGCGGTCTGGCCGCCGCCAGGACTGGACCGCACCCCCACGCCGCCCATTGAGAGGTCCAGGGAGTTGGCGCTGCTTCCCGGCCGCTCCCGGTCCCTGCAGAAGGCGAAGGGCGACAGCACTGACAACTCGCGCTCCTGGGGCTCCTCTTTAATGTGGATGTGGTGGTTGGAGGCCCCCGGAGAGCTCTGGGCCGCCCCGTCCGACTGGAGAGGGGACACGCGGGGGTTGTAGTCGCCCATGAGGGACCCCTCGCCCTCCGTGTCTGTGGTGGCCTCTTCCTTGACCTTGGCACCGTCGGCCGTGGACTCGGAGCGGGGGAAGTGCTGGTGGCAGCGCATGTGGAGCTTGAGGCTGAAGTGGCGCGAGGAGGTGAAAGGGCAAAGTTCACACTGGAACGTCTCGCCCCGGTCCTGATGCTGATGGACCTGGGATACAGGGGCAGGATGAGTGGGGGGGGTACCTTGGCATCGTCAGGGCAGAAGGAGCACTCGACCATACATTATGGATGCCAGAAGGACGGGTTCAGGAAGTGTGCGTGGCCATGGTGTGATCAATCTCACACTCAATCTATACACTCAACGTGTGTCATTATTATATGCTGATTGGATATTGCTTTGTACATAACCGATCAACACAACATTTGTATCAGTTATTAAATAACAGTAAATAGGAGCAGAAAACAAAATGGATGAACATAAAACATGTGATCTGATATTTTTTTATTGGAGTTTTCAAAACAGAATGTGGATCCTCTCTATAGGAAGGAGGATCTAGATGTCTTGTTGCTCTCTGGAAGGACAGGGACCTTGTCCCCGGACGGCCTATCAGCATTTGTTAATCCGATCTGACCTTTAATCAGGGATTCTAGGTCATATTGCCCTTGTCTTAACTCAAGTCCAGTAGGACAATCATTTTCAGCCTTAAGTGACGGGAAAATACGTTTTACAGGGAGACCATTTTTATATGTTTATTTTGTTATCGGGTGTATTTTTGGATTCAGATAGGAAGGATAAAATATAACTTTAGTCTAATTTGTGTAGACTGAAGAAACAATATATATTTCCATCAGAAGAACTCTTCTGTTATTCAAAATAAATGTTATCCTACTTCTTCCATATGTTTTCAGCATATTAGTTACATATCACTGAATGGAATTCATTTGAGTAGAGCATGTATACAATCTGCCAGGTCTAAATAACAGACACCTGCTATTCACGTTTCAGTCATTTAGGAGACATTTTCACCCTGAAGCGACGCACAAAAGCAATTCAGGTCAAGTCTTGCTCAGGGAGTGAACAAAATATTTTTCACCTTGCTGACTGAGATGTGACCTAAGAGACTTTCAGTTATGAGTTAGATGCCTTCACTCTAGGTTACTCATTTAAACCAGTGGGATATGATCATTCCTATTTATTCAATGTCTAATCAATAGCGATAAGTTGTTCGTTTCATTTGCTGTCATATTTCATCTCAAGTTGTACGGATGTATTTGCAAAATCTAACTTCGGTTGCTTTCTGACCGGATATTGCTTTACTCTTTAGTAGTTTCCTTAGAGGGCTGCATTTACTTTTACACTGTAAATTTACAACGTTTGAAACAGTATTTGTACTTGGGGTACGATATCACGGTGACAAGCGCTAGCTTAAATCAGACATTGCATGGAGTTGCAGTGTAAACTCACATCAAAAGATATATTGGATCAAACAATAGCTCCCCTCCCACAACAATTGGGGCCTCGGGACAAACAGTAGAATATTCTAGGTCAAAGTGACATCACAGGCTCCCATTATCTCACCTTCATGTGTGACTTGAGATTGTCTTTTCGAGCACAGCGGAAGGGGCACAGGGGGCACTGGTGGCTTTTCAGGCCCGTGTGGATCACCATGTGCCTCTTCCAGTAACTCTTCCTCTTGATGACCAGGCCGCACACCGGACACTGGAAAGGCTTGCCGCCGTCCTCCCCCGGGGAACCTGGGAGAGGGAAGGAAAACACAACATGACGGTCCCGACTGAACGCCTTCGCTGACGTGTAGATCGCGCCAGGGCTGCTGGTTCGATTTCCACTTGATTCACTTTATGGTTAAAATGCACATGCAGCTTTTGGACCATGTATTCAAAATATGCATCCTTGCTTGATTCTTTCAGTTAAGTCTACCCCAGTTTTCACTCATCCAGCCCATGGCAGGTCTTTGATTCATGTATGTACTCCAACAGGGCTAGTTTGCCTCTTCCAGAAGAGGGATTCCCTGAGGTGTCCATGCCTTTTTTAGGTTAGTCTACAGGTTAGCATTTTCATCATGAAATAGTCCTGGAGGAAGCACTGCCCCCAAAGGCCAAAGAAAAATGGCAATGATTGGTTACCTTAATAGAATGCATGGTCAAAGAGGACATTTGACCTGGATTAGTGCTCGTCTCTACCCTAAACCCTAACCTTAACCACTGCCCAAACCGTAACCCTTGCTTTACCGATTTCAAATGTCAAACTTCAAATCGGTTGACTTCAGAGGGAAGTGTGAAACAAGCTCAATCAACCAATCACAGGATTTCAGAATTTTCGGGGTAGAGCTGCCTCCAGAACAAACCTGGCCATTGGTTTTGTGTTGGGGACAAAAGAAGTAAAACGCAGGGATGTTTTAGTATCTCAATTATTGTTGCTGGCTTCATATCCGGCCTCGATTACAGCGTTTAATTTGACTTATTAGGACATCGCATGATTACATTAGAAATTCACCATGGGCCTGTCACCGACGGCTTCATAAGTATTCTGCTCCTGTTCCTTGAAAAACATCTGGTAATCAGTGTTTGGTGAAATTACCGCGCTCAGCCATTCATTGACCCCGGGTGTAAAACCTCAAGACTGCCTATTTGCAACAATAAACCGCCATCTGCGACCCAACCAACTGGAGAGAGGAGAGAAGGACTGGGTTGGGAGAAGAGGATGGGGGAGGGGGGGGCAACAGGACTCCTAGCTCATTGGTTGAAAAAGAATGAAAGACAAATGGGAGATGCGTTTAAGTGGTGAGGTATTTAGTCGGAGTTGTTTTCAGTGCAATCAGGATCAATTATCATTAAGAAATGCATCTGAAATATGTATAATTATGCATATTTACAGAACACTAAACGTAGGCTAAATGTGTAACGATTTCACGCCCGATGAGCCAATCTCAAACTAAACATAACAAGTCCGGCCACCAGACAACTACCTGCCTTCCAATGTTCCACACGACCTTGGCGACTACGGGTTACCGCCGACAACCCTTTTAACATGCAGATCACAGAATATTACATTGACTGCCTCACACGCTTGCTCTCTCTCTCTCTCTCTCTCTCTCTCTCATCTGCCTCAAGCCAATTTGATCCAGCCTTTTTAGATTCAGCTAAAGGGTTACGACACAATCCTTCCGGAGTGCCCGTCCATCTCCCCTACAACCCACTCCACTGTTCTCCCTGAAGGATTCTCATTTCGGGGGAGGAGGATGGGTGGAGGCGGTGGTGGGGGCTGGTTACTGAATCTGACCCGAGGACAGAATCCCTGACTGTTGAATCTGACCCGAGGACAGAATCCCTGACTGTTGAATCTGACCCGAGGACAGAATCCCTGACTGTTGAATCTGACCCGAGGACAGAATCCCTGACTGTTGAATCTGACCCGAGGACACAGATGGATATGGACAGTAGGCACCCACTGCGCCGAGAGCACACGGCCAGCCCGTTTGGCAGGCCGCACATACGACCACAAACGCCCTGGGTCAGACCCCCTGCCAGGCATACAGGCCTTTTCCCAGTCCGACCAGTCCGGAAAAAGGGGGCACTCTCAATATGTACCTAACACCCAGTTATCCGCCCAAATATTTATGTAGCAGCTGCTTACTGGATAAAAAGTTCCAATATTCCTAACCAATGAAAGACCACGTCGGTGAGAGCAAGGGAACTGGTCATATCTGACCATAGTCACGGCTGCTGCTACCTTTTAAATTGTTTTTTTTACCAGGTTCTGGACTGTAGAGGGTCTACCTTGGTTCCAGGGCTTAACTTGGTGTTATCGATTTTGCGTGGCGGTTGACAAATGAAGGGATCAAGACATTTCCATACATTTTGATAAATAATGAAAATAATGTTGGATTCCATTGGGAATGGGAGAAAATGCATTTCAAGAATAAAATACTGTAAACTGAAGACTCAGTGAAGGTCATCAGTGGGGAGGGTCAGAGGTTGGCCTACCTGATTGGCTGCTGGGTTTGACCCTTCCCTTGGGGGTGGACGGCAACAGCATCTCCATGGTACTGTGGGACCCCGTGGGAGTGCCCGCCTTCTGGTTCCTGTCCAGCAGGGGCTTGACGTCCTCCTGGTGGACCCCTCCTGCTCCTCCCCCTAGTGGGGCCTCCTTTTTATCAGCCAGGAGGTTCCCTGCCGCGCGGGCCGCCACCTCTTTGAGGAGTGCTGCCGAGGAGGTCATGGAGACGAGAGAGAGAAAGGAGGAGCCGGGAGAGGGTTGGTGTTGGTGGTCCGATGAGGACGAAGTCTGGGAACGCTCGCTCACCTTCTTGGAGAGGGCAGCCAGGGTGGAGCTAGCAGACTGAGGGCTGAATGGGGAGGTGAAGGCATCGAAGCGCACCGAGTCCTCTGTTCCTCCACGGCTCCCTCCTCCTCCTCCCCCCAAGGGGGGTACTATGGACGAGGCGCTGGAGGAGGACGAGGACGAGTTGGACGAGGCCACCACAGCGGCGTTCTTGTCCTGTAAAACCGCGTTGGCGGCCGCTTTCAGCTTCTGGATGGCCGAGTCCGGCGAAAGGCTGGAGCCACCACCTCCAGGGGCGGAGCTACCCGCCGGGGGCCACGTACCGTCACCGGCCACTCCCACCCAAACGAACCCGGCGCCGTTGCTCGGGGCCGCTGTCGGGGAGAACGGGTCACAGGGCTCCTGCTTGATGGAGGATGCAGCGACAGATGCCGGCGATGCAGAGGCCGAGCCACCACCGCTGTTGCCGTTATTGGCCGCCAGTTTCCGGGCGAGGGCACTTAGCTGCTGAGCATGATGGGAGGAGGGCGAGAGGGTCAGCGCCCGGGCCAGGCCGATGGTGGGGGACTCCCGCCCTCCTCCAGCACCGCCTCCCCTCACTCTCCCCAGAAGCTCTCCATCCAGTTTGAGGCTCCCTGCCTCCAAGAGTCGGCGTAGGTTACTACTGAGAGGTTTTCCCAGGGCCTGGGAGGCTGCCTCCCCGTACAGGGACGACACCACCGAGGAGAGGGTGTCCTGGGCCGAGAACACCCCTCCGTCCACCCCCAGGCCCAGGAGCTCCAGGGAGGCCCGGTGGCGGTGACCGTGAACTGGGGTGGGGCAGCCACCCAGGGAGCTCTCGGCAGAGGTGTCAGGGTGTTCGGCCGGCCGAGCCGGGGAGGGGGTGTGAGAGGAGCCCCCGCGGAGGTACAGCTCGTGGTCGTGAGGGAAGGCGCCGCCATACGATGACGACTCGGAGCGCGTGTCGGAGGCGTACCAGCCGCTACCGCCAACACTGTCGTCCAGCACGGCACCGCAGCCCTTGTCGGGCCCGCCATCCTCAACACCGTCCACATCTACAGGACACAGGGACAGGAGACATGTTTAGGAAAGGGTTGAGCCAAGGATTCAATAGTGCTACCATTTTTGTACCTAATGCTCCTATGTACAGCGCTTTGCTACACGCAATTTGTATTTGGTAGCATTCGTGAACACCCCTGAAATAAATAATAGCTGTAATGTCCGTGATGAATTTCAAAGGAAGTTACGATGGAGCCTCAATAGGAAAAATAAATACATCCTGGTGCTCCATAACTGCGTAATTGGTAGTTGGTGCTAGTTCCTACGGGTAAAACCTTTCATATTTTCTCAGTGCTTATAAACGTATTTGTGCTCGTATGTTTATCAATCTCAGAGCACATGTGAAAATGTAAAAGTTTTATCAGAAATAATAATTCTGCATCCCAGGTCTCAGGACCTAATTTAGGTTGTGTGCAGGCACATATATATATGGACCGCAGGCTTATGGGTAATAAGTGTAATATAGTACACTTCCTGTTAAAAATCATAGATGTCGTAACACTGTGTGCAGGTGAACATGTATTAAAACCTCTCAAACTTTTCATGGTGATAATGTCGCACTATTTGTTGAAACATAATTAGTGAATATTGGAATTAGGCCAAGGCAGTTTCTAAACAAAGACAAATGGTCACACTGTAGAACTGCGGGCAATACGTTCCCTCATTTATCATGGGATATTCCAAACAAGTATATCATTAGATTAACAACCATCTCTGTCCTGCCTTGGTATGGGCTCTAACATTAAATAGGATATGATGTCACGCTTAGAAAAAAGCTGTAGCCTGGCTTCCTGTACTGTACTGTCAGATATGTTATATTAGCTACCATCTCTTTACCGTGTTTGCAGAATGTTTTCATCTTTTTGCAGTAATTTATGCTGTATCTGGCAAAAGACTTGTCAGTTAATGAAAGAAAAAGGATGGCAAAATGTTGTGGACCTGTCAGCTAAATGTTTGAATTCCACATTATTTTTAATCACATTTTCAGGAATTTATTCTGGAATGGTTCTGAAAATAATAATAATAATAATAATAATAATAAGGAAAAGGATTTGTGGAAAAAAGGATTAATACACATTTTAACATCAAATTGATTTAGAGAAATCATACTAAATTAGTAGAACATTTAAAAACAAAGGTATTGATAGAGCATGTGGACACAACCCAGGGTTAATGCTTTGTGACATTTTGGCATAGTCACTCTCTGACAGCTGCAAATCCCTGGAATAAGATTCCAACAACTTTGCAAAACACTTAACATGAGCACTGAGACTACACCTCCCTGGAAAATTCAACAACACCCACAAGCCATTCTGGCATTACAATTTGTGCCATTCACAGAGAATCCCAGGGTAGATTTCTCACTAATGTTTCACCTTGCGCATGGCTCCTTTCAGATTTGTTGGTTTCTTTTTTCAAATGACACATGCTTCATTCTTTTCACTTTTTCATACCGGACAGTAATTTGGGTAAATTCTATGCAGTTGATCATTTGCATTTTTAAGCATTGCGTTGACAGCATTGTTTTACAGGTATGTCGATCAGAAGTAGTGACTGGAGTTTTTCGGCACCAAAACAAATATGAAAGGACGAGAACTGAGGGGAAACTGCTAGCTGCTCCCACAAACTTCCAGTCAATGCGCAAATGCTGCTTTCGTTTAACAGATGGAAACTGCTTTCAAACAGGCAACACATGTGGTTTCGGTGTGCCCTAACGCTATTGTCATTTAGCCTAAATGTACGCATGAGGCATTAACTGAACTGTCTTGTTTGGAGGAATGCCATCGGGAAAATCTGTCAGCAACCAGCAGTCACATGACCCCGGATTAGAAAAGTGAGCCAGTCTATACTACATCACAGTCCCTCGTCGTCCCTGATGAGCACTCTCCATTTAGCCGGCCAAGTACAAAGGAAAACAGACTGTTAGAGACACCAAATAGACTTAAGCGCTCTCATCAAGAGGTAACCAACTGCCCTAGTAATGTAGAAACATTATCACACCGAAAGTCCAGCTGTTATTGCACTAATTTCCCCACGGTCTTTCCTCATCGCTGACAAAAATTCGCCACGGACAGTAGGTAGAATCAGAAAACCTGATTTTTCTCAATCCTTGATTTTCAACATATATTTTTTTTTCCAGGGGTCTGTTTTTTTTGTCAAGGAGTCTAGTAACAGGGTTACCATGGTGACGGGCCCTTCTGGGAGGCTAGACAGCAAAGATTAGGGTAATGGAGGTTACAGAGCCTGATTAATATTCATAAGCCTGCAGATACCACCAGGGAACCAATAAGGATAGGGTTAAGGTCACCGAGGGTCATTAATATAAACTTGGCGTATCAATATTCATAAGCAAAACATTACAGCTTGCCAGACAAGGGCGAACAAAAGAAAGTGAATCCCTGATACATATTAACAAAACCCCATCCGTGAGAATATGTCAGAAAGCAACAAGCCTGGGCAAAAACAATGTCAATTTTACAGTTTTTTTTTGCTTTGCTCTTCATCTCTTTTTACAGTATAGTAGAGGTGGCAACACAGAAAATAAACTCACGGAGCATCAACCAAACAGCTGAACGATAAGAACATGAAAAGGCACAGAAGCCGTGACATTTGATACACAATCCCTCATCACACACACACACACACACACAAAATAGCATAACATGAGCTTTTCTTTCTCGGCCTCTCACACACACACACACACACACACACACACACACACACACACACACACACACACACACACACACACACACACACACACACACACACACACACACACACACACACACACACACAAAGCTAGTGTTGACCCGGGCGACCCCCTACAAGAACACTGGTGGGCTGCTACGCAGTTAACGAGCAGAGGCGAAAGCTGTTGCCGCGGCAACCACGCCCCGACGACCCACCGGGATCGTCACAGTCGGCTCGCATCTGGTCCCGCCGCGGACAAGAGCGGTCCGGAGAGGTGACCGCAACCTGACCGGCCATATGCACACCATTACAGATGTACCACTGTGCAGGGACCAGAACCACACATTCCCAACGTCTCACACAACCAGGAATCACGACGTGTGTGTGTGTGTGTGTGTGTGTGTCAGACTTATTTCACCTCCTAACTCCTCCCGACCCAAGACGATTCTAAGCGGAGGAGGAGAGTGACCGTGTCGACCGGTCCGAGACGTTCACTCCTCCTCAAAGCTTTTAGTCACCGCAGCCGGTCCAGGGGGGCGGAGTGTGAGGCGTGACCCGTGCTCGTGTCACATGGTACGGACAGAAAGCAGGCCGGCCCTAATGGCTCTAATGTTGTTAGTGGGAAACGGCTGGATCACTGACCCGAGGTCTCAGAGTGCAGGGTGGGGGGGCTGGGGGGGGTATTAGTGTGGGTGGGCTGGTGGTCTGAACTCTCCCTTCACTAACGCTCTCTGTCGAAACCGGAGGGTCCGCCACGCAGCACTACACCGCTAGGCTGGCCGAAACGCCACGGTCATCCCTCGTCGGGTGCACACCGCCGCCGCGGCTCCATGTGACACAGGCAGGGACGTAAGGGGGGGGGGGTTTGTGGCATAGGCCAAGCTACCCCCGTGGGCGGGCTGACATTTCCCAAGGTCACGGCTCTGGTCTATGCTGCAAGGAAGGTGGGGGGGCTTTGTCCTGGACACAGACGACTGTACATTAGCCCAACACACACACACACACACACACACACACACACACACACACACACACACACACACGAAGGGAAAGGGCCATGTCTACTACAACTGAGTGCACAGCTTCCTCTTCACACAGCCTCTACAATCCAATGACAACTTGAAGCCGGAGCGCAAAAGCCCCAAAATCTGACTGAGGCAGCCAGGAAGGGAAAACACGGAAAGACACACACCCACACACAATGTATGAGTGTCGGAATGCTTAAAACCCCTCTGACTGAAGGCAGCGAGGCGAAGTGGAGAGAGTCAGAGGCAGAGAGAGGGAGGCAGAGAGCGTCTGTCCGCCTCAGTGTGAAGGGGAACCATTTAGCGGTGTAATGGCGGGGATGACTTGCACGTTGAGACAAACAGCTGCAGGGTACTCAGCAGTCCAAGTCTGTTAGCACTCGTTACACACACTCACTACACACCAGGGTGATTCAGTGCTTCTGGATGGATGTGTGCAGTGTGCGGATGTACTGGGTGTGTGTGTGTGTGTGTGTGTGCCTGTACATTCTCCCCAGGACAGAGACGGCGACATACAGTATCACAGAGGGAGACACAGTCTGCCTGCAGCTCCTGGCTGAGTAACGGGTCTTACTGCCACAGCCTCACAGTTCGAAAAACTAAAAAACGGTTTATGTTTATATATGGCAACAATTTATTATCCTTTTTTTTTTATTACAAATAATTTATTTTACACATGGTTAGCATCCATTTAAAACACACACACACACACACACACACACACACACACACACACACACACACACACACACACACACACACACACACACACACACACACACACACACACACACACACACACACACACACACACACACACACACACACACACACACACCAAATGACATATCCATACTGAGATTCCACAACGAATGACCAGACAATATAGTTTCAACACTAAGCTTCTAAGACATAATTTTTCAGGAAAGTTAAAGAAAACCCACCCACCTGTAACATATGATCTATGGAAGTTCAGAGAAGTAAAAGTACACAAATGAGTTAAGTATTTAACTGATTACAGTATTCTTCAAATTAGGCGATTTAAACAAAGCTGGACCAAAATGTGCAGCAAAAATGAATGCAAAAACGTTGGCCACAACCAACTGGAGATCCTAGAAGTCACAAACCACAGCAGAATACAGCCTAGTAGGGCAGTACAGTGGAGGAATAGGTTAAACACACCAGACCACAGAAACAGGCAGCAGCAGAACAGAATGGCAGAACTGTTACTCTGAATGACTTCATAAATGTTGGAACTTATTCAACTATTACTTGGCAACTAAAAGGAACTCCATGACCCCTAACTGCAGATTTTAATGTCATCTTTCACATCAAAAATGCAATTTCAGAATAAAACATAAATCTAAAATGTTTTAGGAGAGCCGTAACAACCTTGCCCGTTCTTTAAAACAAAAGTGTGAATCTTCTTTTTGATGAAAGACTAAATTTACATTTGAGTAATTTAGCCATCATTCATACAATGCATAACATCCAGAAATAGCTCTTGCATTTTATAGAGAGACACTAAATAAAATCCCAATGTTGGTACAAAAGGCTTAATCATAAAAATATTTATAAATCAAAAAAATCTATATCTGAAAATACATTTTCATATTAATGCTTTGGACATTAAACTGAACACCAGCCATCCAAACTAAAAGGAAAATGGCTTTATGTGCCTGTGTAGGACGTAGTGCAGAGAAGCTGACGAGACACATTCAGAGATGTTTTAGGCTAGAATAACAGTTAGAGTGGGTAAGAAAGAAGCTCCAACTCAGACGTGCATCAGAGCAGTCTCCGAATTTCACTCTACAAAGAAAAACACAGCACAACCAGTGTGAAATGCTAGGGTTATTTTGGCCTTAGCAACTGCCCAGGTGCCTCGTCTTGACCCGGGGGAGTGGCACTGCCAGGACAGTACTTTGACTGGGCCCATGTAGTCAGCCAGCGGAGTCAACCAAATTTCAGCCGTCCTCACCGGACACAATGACCCCAGCGCCGATCGGAAGAGAGGGGCTGTTCTGAAGGTCAGCCGATCACATGACCTGCATGAGGTGTCGCCTAGCTACTGCCAGACTCTGCTACTCAGCCAGGCATAACAAAGACCCCACTGACCTCCAGGCTTAGGCTAGGGTGGAGGCTGGGAGGAGGCGGGGTGTGTAGAGGGGAGGAGGAGAGGGAGGAGGGGCAGAGGAAGCCATTAGCAGATTAAGGCAGGAGTAGAAGCATCCAGACAGCATCAACGATGCCAAGACGAGAGTCATGACCATAACCTTTACAGCAGCGGGGAGGGAGGAGGGAGAGAGAGAGGCAGGGAGAAACTGAGAGGTAGGGAGAGAGATGGCAGAAAAAGGAGGTGTACACCACGAGGGAGTGAGCCGGGCTGTAGGAGAGAAGAATTGACCTACAGCGAGTGTTGAGTGCGTAGGGAGGCGATAGAGAGAATCTGGGCTAGTGTCCGGCTGGGCCCAGTTCGGGGCTTGTCGTGGCCCCGGGCTATGCTAATGAGCGTATCCGACAGACTGGGGTCCGGCCTTATTAGCGCGCCGTGCCTGACAATACGGTGGGAGAGGCACTAGCTCTCCAAACTGGCAAGATCAAGTCCTAGTAAATCACAAACAGTCAGCGCTCTCTCCTGAAGACAGAGGCCATTCCATTAATTGGGACAGCATCCTCTTTTCTCTTTTGCTGTTGGAAAACAACAGTGTGTGTGTGTGTGTGTGTGTGTGTGTGTGTGTGTGTGTGTGTGTGTGTACACGTTTTGTTATCCTGGGGAAAATCCCTGCAAGGACAGTTAAAACAAAAAAAAGAAAAACTTAACCTTGTGGGGACTCGAGACAGTTTCCATGAGGAAAAAAGGCTATTTAGGTCTTTGACTGTTAGTTACCAAATGGGTTAGGGGCAGGACTTGCACTGAGCTATGAGCGCCGGCATGCACCTGCTCGGTGACTGTCGCCCAGAACAACATTCTGCTCCTACAGACGCTCTAGTTCAAACTTTGCTGACATCCCCCTATCAGTTTTGAAGTAAAGGTTTCTCTCTCATATCATCGAAGGCACATTACATCAGCCGCTTTCCCACGTAACAAATCCAGTGCAAGTCTGGAAGATTTGAATCAAGGCAGTGACAGAGCGAATCAGAGTAGAATTGTTTCGACTAGCCCGAAAAGGCTCAGCGCTCAGAGCCAACAGCAGTAAAGTGCATCCAGCAATGCTGCTGATATTCATTGCTAGTTAACAAGTCATTAGCACAGTTAATGTTCAATAATTTGCGGCACTAGTTTTGTTGGTAGGGCACTAATTGGGTTACATTATGCTCAAATATCCATAGCAGCCTATAAGCATTCTCACATTGTAAGATTATGTTACCGCTAACAACAGCACAAAGATGTACAGTAGCAAAAACCAATACAGGGAACATTGGTAGGGGTTAGGTCACTGGTTCAGCGTAAGGTTAAGGGTCAATGTTAGGGATCTGGGATTAAAGTTAAGTTTAGGGGGAAACATAGGGGTCCCCACTAGGTTAGTAGAACAGAAATCAGTGGGTGTGTCCGTGTGTGCTCGCATGAGGTTTTCTATTGGGAAAAAGGGTGAATAATGGTTGGTCCATTTAGATGTTGTCAAAAACAACCCAACAGCAGGGCCCTTTTGACATACCACGGGTTTCTCAGAGGGGCCATGTACTAGTGTAACGAATAGTGTGCTGTTTGGGATTAGTCCTGACAGCACGCACATGATCCATGGCGATAACGTCGGGAGTGAGAGACTGGTCTGGGATCGGTTGTGGAAAAGGATGAAGGCTGTGAGATATCCAGCTCTGTGTGCCTGACTGATCCAGGTTCAGAGAGATGGTGATGCGTGGGCCAACTCAAACAGGTTCATGCCCTTTGGAGTTCTGGGAGCACCAGCCGGCATTTGCCAGTTTAAAAATACAACACTTGAACTGCGCTTTTAACAGCCCGAGTTGGACAGTATCCTGGTAGCCCACACTTTAAATTATCTAATAAGCAATAGTAGGACCACGTCCACATAGAACGCTGTGTATCACCCAAATTAAACCACACATCAGAGCCAAAATGGCTACCCAGCATCTCAGTCTCGGATGCAGACAATATGGGGAAAGCGGAAACCCCATAGTTCATGCTGGGTCTGGAGCCCAGCCCTAACCACACTCTCTGTATGGGCCGCGTGGGGGGGGGGGGGTGGGGGGGGTTACAGCAATCATGGCTGTGGTTCGGTTCCGTCCGTCACGTTGAAATGTAGTGCAGCAGATTACCATCTGTGTATTTTCGGTCCTGGCCTCGGCACTTTGTGGGTACTTTGGGCCTTGTGCCAGAGGTGAAGCAGGAAGGAGAAGTGTTCTTGGAAGAGAATGAGTCGACTCGAGGCCCCCAGACCTCAGAAATTCCTCATCGCAGATGGAGCGCCCTTTGCACTCGCGTTTATTTTTCCCCTTCCATTTTTAGCATTTAGATTTTTTTTTTCCTCCCTATGTTACAAAAACAACACATGCCCATAATCTCAGATGTGTCATCAAAGCTCTTCACAGAGGAGGCTACTCAGAAACCTCAACAGCCGCACGCACGCGCACGCACGCACGCACACGCAAACACACACTTTCACAATAGGAATACTTGGTATTCACAGAGCGCCTGTGGATGTAATTAACTGTCTACGATTCAGCCTAAACATTACCACGGTCAACGATAACAAATAATACAACCGAGGAAGCTATAGGACAGGGATACATTCTGGCATTTAATACCACATTTGCATTCTTGGAATAGTGAAAAGGTCACCGGGACAGTTGATAGGATACAGTTGTTATAGAAATCTACAACAACCAACGGACAGCACTGAGAAGAGGTCAGGCAGGCCGCACAGACTGGCTCTTACTTCCAATGCCACTTGCACATTTGGTAAACAGCCCAGTTTTATTTAGGACAGTCCCAGGCTAATTCTTTCAGGTAAAAACAACAGTTTCAATGTACCACAGTCTAAAGTTGCTTCAGATCTGGCAGACGCCACAGAGCTTGTTTCTTTCCCCCCACAGAGGTTGGTGGACGGTTCCTAAATGTAAATCGATGGGAAATGTTTTACAGTCATGTCACATTGTTAAGACTAACATCCGAAATGTACAGAGATTTCCTCATCATCCTCGCTCTCCCAATCTTAGATAGCAACTGCAAATATAGGCTACGTAGACTTTTTGAAGTAGAATACATCCACTGTGCTCAAAATACACCACGTCTAAATTTAGGGCACACGGCTATATTGTACACGCACACAGTCCTCTCCTTGTGTCTCCTCAGAGATTTTAGCGTTTTATTTTAAAGGTACACTGGGACACCCGATGAAATGAGTCAACTAAATCGCCAAGCCTTTAACTAAGACAGTCAGGAGTGCTGGTTTCTGGTTCTGATTAAAATGTAGAAGGTCCGTGGAGGCCTGGGGAGAAGATAGGAGACCCAGGAAGCCTTGTCACTGTGAAGGTTTTAAAAAAAAAAACGATAAAATAACTGTCATTTTTTCACTGCCAACAACGCATTAATTTGTTTTTCAGAGAGGGGAAAATGTACATTAATGGTAATAATATATTCTGTCACAATAACAGTTCCAGAACAGAACCAATTAACTAGCTGTTGCATGAACACTGAAAGGACAGGAGGAAGAGGCTGAACTTCCAGGCGTAGAAGTGGGCTCGCTGTAAGTGGGTGGCACTATGACGACAGCAGAGCTCTGGTAGTATAAAGCCCAAGCCACACTGCCTACAAGGAGCAAAATGACGGCTGTGTGTGTGTGTGTGTGTGTCTGTGTGTGTGTGTATATACATATATGTTTGTGTATGGGCCAGCCTCCCCCGTGAGAGGCGAGGGAGGTAGGGGGAGAAATGCCTTCCTTCAGCCAGCCAGCCAGCCAGCCCACTGTAAATCACAGAGCCCACTGACAACAATGCACTGGATGAGATACACAGAGTAACCGGCCCAGCTACAACAGCTTGTCACACAGAAATATAAACCGAAAGACCAGCCCTGCTACAACAGCCTGTCACACAGAGATCTAAACCGAGAGACCAGCCCTTCTGCAACAGCCTGTCACACAGAGATAAACAGAGAGACCAGCCCTTCTGCAACAGCCTGTCACACAGATATATAAACAGAGAGACCAGCCCTTCAACAACAGCCTGTCACACAGAGATATAAACCGAGACCAGCCCTGCAACAACAGCTTGTCACACAGAGATATATACCGAGACCAGCCCTGCAACAACAGCTTGTCACACAGAGATAAACAGAGAGACCAGCCCTGCAACAACAGCCTGTCACACAGAGATATAAACCGAGAGACCAGCCCTTCTGCAACAGCCTGTCACACAGAGATAAACAGAGAGACCAGCCCTTCTGCAACAGCCTGTCACACAGATATATAAACAGAGAGACCAGCCCTTCAACAACAGCCTGTCACACAGAGATATAAACCGAGACCAGCCCTTCAACAACAGCCTGTCACACAGAGATATATACCGAGAGACCAGCCCTGCAACAACAGCCTGTCACACAGAGATATAAACCGAGAGACCAGCCCTGCAACAACAGCCTGTCACACAGAGATATAAACCGAGAGACCAGCCCTTCTACAACAGCCTGTCACACAGAGATATAAACAGAGAGACCAGCCCTGCTACTACAGCCAGACAGACAGCCCTTTCATATAGGAATTTTTGTGTGTTTCTTATTGTTGGTGCCATGCAAGTTTTATACACCCATTGCAGTAGACATGAATATTGACCGTGTCACAAACAGCAAGTCACAGCTACGTCATGTGAAACTAACTGAGGTAACAAGCCTAGAAGCGTCATTAGCTATGGTGAAAGCAAAAAAGGAAGTATAATCGCAATGCCCAGTCGTACATTTTTTATAAATGAGCAGTGCCGGGTTTGCACAAGTTTTGTGCTGGCTACTAAGTTGAAGCTCGCGAGGCGAGTTGTGCTTTTTTGAAAGGACGTGTGATGATTGTATATGCTATTTATAAACAGCCTGTGAATGGATACTTGTCGTAGCATTGGTTTAGATGTACAAGCTGGCTAGTAGTTAATCTTAACGGACTTCCTAATAGGTGTGGTAGTTCAGCTTTTGAAGTAAGCATGTTTGACTACAGTGTTGTTAATTATTAACTTAGTTAGCCAGTTAGATAGCTAGGCAAGCAGGAGGCAGCTTTTCTCAGTGCAGTAACTTTCAACTTTACGTTACAGACGTGTTGGCTTGTATGTTAGCTAATCTTTCTAGCTAGCTAGTTGGCTCGCTACCAGAGTGGCTTGAGGCTTTAATTAAGATCTAATTAAAGAGGTAGCAAGTAATGCTTTCCAAAATCAAGCATGAGAAATTATCAGAGTTCTGTCCATACGGCAAACAATGTTCCGGTTCATTTTCAAGTTCAGCCGCCCAGGAACGTGTAGCTGAATGGACGTTGTCTCTGAAACGTAGGGATCGGCTGAGCCGTGGAAACGGTCGAGTTATCAACAGTTTCGGTTGAGTGAGTAGCCTTAAGTCACGGTGCGTTATGGCGTAATCAAAGTAGACTCAGCATTACAGTTCACACCAAGCCGGAGACAGAACTTCACCAATCTCATCACTAGGTCAACTGCCGAAAACGTGCCTATCTTGGCACGTTTGGCAAAACATCATGGCATAGAGAAACTGCTTGGTAGCAGGGTTGACCGGGCAATACAAGACCAGACATACTACAAAACCCAGAGAGACAGAGATAGGACCATGTCTCTCTGGGATTAGGACCCAGCGAGCGAGAGACAGGTCGGGTGGAACATGAAATAGAGACAGAGATGTGTGAGAAATATGCTGTGTGGGATTGTGAGAGAGAGAGACAGAGAGAGAGACAGAGAGAGAGACAGAGAGAGAGAGGGCATGTTAGGGCATGAGTGAGCAGTAGGCATGGGAGGGCAATAGTTTCAAAGGAGACAGGGCTTTTTCAACGGTGTTACTGGGATGACAGCAGGTTGGCAGAAGAATCTGCGGTGGTGCCTGATTGGATTGGAGCCTGTCACTCAGGACAGGGAAGCTAATCAGAATTGGTGCTGGTTCCTCTTCCTCATCCGTTCATCCTCAGAAATAGAGGGGGGGCTCCAGAGACCGTTTGCAGCCATTAGAAGAAAAGAGAAAACGAGGAGAGGCAGGAGAGAGGCTAACCTTCATTTGCATTCAGGTCTGGGGTAGAAAAGGTGGGGGGACTGGGGGGGGACGAGGGGAGGGTCCTGATTCCGTTTCCAATCTCCATGTTAAACGCCTGGCCAGGGCAGCCAGTGGGAATGCAGAGGCTTTGTTCGCCCTGCTCTGCTCCCCCTGCCCGCCGGCACACACAGCCTGCATCCCAAACACAGCCCTCTTCTCTACATTCAGAAGGGCACTATTTCTAACCAGGGCTGCAGTGCCATTGGGGACAACCATCCCTCTTAACAGCTCTCGGTTTCCCCTCTCTCTCCCTGTATAAACGACATGGCCCGCATGGCGCACAGCGCCGATCTCAAATCCTGACCTGAAATCTATACGGAGTAGACACTGATGCATGTCTGTTGTCTGTGCTCCGTATCCATCTCCGTCCAGTCGCTCTACCGGTGCCGCCGTCGGTCCCTGCCACAACCGGGTTACGACCCCAACGCTGCCGCATTCAAAGCCGCGTCGACGTTGTCTTTCACCCGCGAGGGAGGCTGTTCTCAGTGGCGTAACGATCGCTATGACAACCAGCACTTAAGCCCTCTGCGTACAGTGGGTTAGAGATGTCTTGTCTGTGATGACCTCATCACTGACTGCCAGGGTCATCGAGGTCAATCCACTGGCTCTCACGAGAGATGGTCTGTGGAGCGTTCCAGCATTATGGATGTGACACTTACATGAAGAACACAGCTTTCGTGTCTCTCAGAACGGACAAACAAAATACAAATTTACAATTTACTACAGCACGCTTTGGCGTACGCCAGGAAAAGTCTACGTAAATATGGGTATGTTGGAAACGTTGAACAAATCACATGCATTACCACTGTGTTATATGGAATTGATGAGCTTTTTGAGCAGACTGAAGTCACAAAGTCTGGCATTTTGGGCCTTAGTATAAAAAATAAAAAAACATGCTTCATCATAACAAAAGCCACAGTACCAGCTGAACACAAACAAATATGATTCAGAAATTATTGTAATTTTGAATGATTCATTTAGAGAGGATAACTGATTAGTGTTTTTTTTGTTTAAAATAGACTAAGCATTAGTCAAGCTCTCTAATGTCATTTTCTCTCGATAACAGCGCCTGATGAATTGCTTGAATACAAAATAATTTTGATTCAAGCAACTCAACCAATTTGTATTGTATTTTCAATGTTCCCCTGTGAGAATCAAACACACATCCCTGGGCTTGCAAGCACCTCGATCTACCAGCTGAGTTTGACTGGACGATATACAAATGTATCTCCACAGCAATCTATGGGGAATACATTTTTACTTACATGCTTGTATACATACCCAGATAACGTCAAACATTTTACAGATGTCAGCCGTTAATTCAATAAAATGTCTAAAGAATACATTGCAAAACAAGCCCATAAAATGTGGTTTCTTTCAGCTTCCAGAGACATCATACATTATCATACATTAGCAATCACATTGGTTGAAGAAGTTAAGAGTATCCCAAATAAAATAAACCAATAGTGAAATATGAAAAACCTTGATGAAAGTCAACTTTACTGATGACCTCATGTAACATCAGTGTTGTACAAAAAGAGTTTCTTAAGAAAACAATAAGGACATTACATTTAACAGCCCAACCCCAAAAACAAAATACACTTTGGAAGCTATGTGTCCAGGCCAAATGGACTTGCAGCGCAAAGGGCCATGGGGAGTGGAGGGTGGGCTGGGACGCTCGCCTCTGGCCCAGAGTCCATGGACACCACGTCTGGCCGTGCGTGCCAAATGAGGTTTTTAAACGGTTTTTCAGGGGGGATTTGCCCGCTAATCTAGAAAACCTTCTGGTAGCAAGTGCAAATACATCTGCTGTTCACCACTCCTCGTAGAGTGCAGGGATTAATGACCTCAAGCGCGTCCCCCCCCCACACACACAAAAACTCTCCCCATTGCAGTGTGCTACTCCTGACCGAAGCCTAGAGGCTTCCCACAGGGCTCTCTGGCCAGAATGAGCCCACTGCTGGGGAAGTGTGCCATTTTGGACACCGGACTAACAATCTGAACCAACAGCTTACTGAGTAACTGTCCATTCAAAACACACCGGCAACACAGGAACAAACAGGGCCAATCACAGACGGACCCCTCCAATGCCGACCTGTTCCTCATAAACCCACTTCTGGTTTGTTACAAGCGATTAAGCGGGCGTTCGTCCCCATTACGGAACAGGTGAGTAATACGGCTGAAGATGGTGACAGCCCACTCTGGCCTGGTACTTGGTGTCCGACAATCGCCAGGACAGTAATTATTGGACGAGGGATGAGGACGAATCAGACGCTACAATGCCCTTGCTAGGACAACAGTGTGGGGGGGGTGACGTTAACAGCGGGATGACCTGCGTGTAGCCACGTCAAGGCACATTCAGAAGATGCCCAGATAAGTTGTCATCCACTTTATGCCAAACGGAGAGGGTCGGTCTCCGCGCATGTCAGGTACTCACCGGCGCGTCGGCGTTGTAATTAAGTCACACCACTCCATGGCCACCACTGACAATGGCTTTGACAAGGGCAACTTCACGTCAATGGATTTAACATCACCCCGAGTCTGAGCAGTGCCTCCTCATAACGTGGCCAAAAGCCACCCGCTCGCACAGCTTCCCAAGAGCAGTCAATACCTTGTGGTGCCACTAATCTTCCTCCATCTAGCCTGACTGCCTTCCTGGTTCAATTTCTGCCAGCAATAAAACGGTGACCATCACGAACCAAACCAAGCACCCACCCACAGCCGAGTTTCCATGCTCAGCTGCGAGCTCAGCTTGTTAAATGCTTTAGTGTGGCTAGCTCACTGTACGCAAACGAACGGGACGCGGAGTTACAGTGCAACAGCCTTCTGGTGGGAAGCCCTTGCGGAACTGGGAGGACCGAGTTTGCCTGGCTGCTGCTGCTAAAGGCTAACTACAGCCAGACATGTGAGGGAGGTCTCCCGGCCCCTCTAACACCCACACAGGAAGTGAGGTCATCACACTAGCACTTTGCCGTGCTAGGGTGCAATCCGCCGGGGGGCGCCGGGGCAACCAGACCAGCTTGTTGGCCGACAGCCATTTACCCCCCCTCCGTCAAGAGCAACGTTTAATAACCATATATTTACCATGAATTTTGAATCTGGCAACATACAGACTAAATCGGAATTACAGTATGGCTATACAGGGGAAGCCTGTCAAACACAATGACCGGATCAGCATCCCCCACCCAAACTAAAAAGTCCTCCTCACCAAGCAAAGGAAAGAAAAATCGAAGACAACCTAAGCAAAAAAAAATCAAATAATATATCCTCTGATTTCACGCACCAGTTAGACGCGTACCGCATGCTCTGAAACCTCCTCAGGCCTACAGCTATGGCTTTCTTCTCTGAGACAATTGAGGAGAGCGTTCTAATTCTCTGCGATGCAATTTCCATCTCCCCCGTAAGAGAGCCAAACGAGCCTCGACACTGAATCACGTCCCCCGTTCAGAGCGCTGGGTGGAGGCAGAGGCAGCAGTCTGGCACGACTGACCGACCGGAGCTCCCTGCTCCCCAGACCTCCCTCTTCCTCTCCCTCCCTCCCGTCCCCCCCATCCTTCTCTTCAGCCTGGTACAGGCCTGTCCTACAGGGGTATGGAGGCAGTTGTGGAGGAATACAACAGGAGCAAACCGCCCAGAGCTCTTAGCAGCACCCTCTCCAGCAACACCATCAGCTCCGCCTCCCCCGCCCCCCCTCCTCGGTCTCTCTGTCTCCCCCAGCTGCACCAGTGAGACGTTTGCTGTTCCTTATGAAGTGCTGCCAGCAGAGAGCCTGTGCTCGTCCTGAGAGATTGCCATTAGTCGGTGCCGGGGCTACGCCGTAGCCAAAGGGCTGCTCCGAGAAGCTGTAGATCTTCGTGTTGTGACTTGTCAACACTGAGAAAATCGTTACCACGGCTGGGGCACTTCAATTCTACGCGGAGTGGTAGGGAGGTTGGGGTTGATTCAGACCGGGCCAGAGCTGTGTGGAACAGACCGCCGCTGGATTTGGTGGTGTATTATGTGGGCCTCCTAGTGGACAGTTTATTCGTCAGCCCTTAATTAGGTCAATGCAAAATTGACATTGAAGTCGTTTTAGAAAGCGGATCAGGTGTCATGGCCGACAATCAGGAGAATTCATCCCTGGGTCTTTGTCAAGCCACTACTCAAATTAACTGAATAGGTATTATGGAGGAAGGCGACGGGCATCCATAAATAATTACTTCAGGAGATTTGCATATGATGCTTCCCTGGGTCCCCTTTGTCGGGCATGAAGAAATCCTAGCTCAAATTACCTGATTAGTATTTTCAGTAAATCTGACACTTGACGAAGTGCGCGCAAAACAGAGTTAATTACCTACAGGCACAACCCCAAAGTTGGTGAATAGAGTTGCCTGTCAGATGTTTTTGTAATTTCTCAGGACATTGAAAATTAAATTAAACACTGGCTAATTGACCACCTTGATTTAAAAGCATTCTGGGTGAGTTTGAGGGAATCTCAGCGGACGCCTGTTGGAATCCTGACAGCACAACCAGCAGGCCCTCGGTTTTGCCGGGCCTACCTGTTTGACACAACAACACACTTCAAATGTGTATTGATTCAGCCTCAGAAGCACCTCTGGATCCTGGCCCATTACCGACTTAACTTACCCCCCCACCCCAACGTTCATTTAAATCAGTCATTGTAGAAGCCTCCCAGTTACGATCCATTCAATTCCTCATCAAATCACAGGTAGACTGAGAGGCTGATTGTGGACCTGAATCAGCACGGCACTGGAAACAGCCGGTCCCAGACGACTCACTAGGTAAGCATATGCTGAAAGAGGCGTCCCACCTCCTTTCTCCTGCCCTTTAATTTGTTTCTAAGTGAACGCCTGTGTATCATTACTCGCTTCAGCTCCATTTGGGCCGACACCGTGGTCCGTGAGAGAGCCCGAGACCCGTCAAGTTGAGGGGCGTGGGGGGGTGGAAAACGGCGGCGGTGGATTCTTGGCAGAAATTCCCCACAAATTTCATGCCAAGAGTGAAATGGAAACCTCCCCTCATTTTCCTTTCCCTTAATCCAATGTTTTCAAGCCCCGGCCTCGCCAAGGTCATTATAATCATAGCAAGTGGAAAGGAGCCAGTGACCCGCCATTAAGGAAAGGTAGAGCCACCCAGGCGCAGCCATTTGGCCTGTGGTGAGGAGCGGAGGAGCCCATGGGCGACTGGCGGTGAGGAGCGGAGGAGCCCATGGGCGGCCGGCGGTGAGGAGCGGAGGAGCCCATGGGCGGCCGGCAGTGAGGAGCCCCGGGCGGCCGGCGGTGAGGAGCCCCGGGCGGCCGGCGGTGAGGTGTGGAGGAGCCCCGGGCGGCCGGCGGTGAGGTGTGGAGGAGCCCCGGGCGGCCGGCGGTGAGATGTGGAGGAGCCCATGGGCGGCCGGCGGTGAGGAGCGGAGGAGCCCATGGGCGGCCGGCGGTGAGGTGTGGAGGAGCCCCGGGCGGCCGGCGGTGAGGAGCGGAGGAGCCCATGGGCGGCCGGCGGTGAGGAGCGGAGGAGCCCATGGGCGGCCGGCGGTGAGGAGCCCCGGGCGGCCGGCGGTGAGGAGCGGAGGAGCCCATGGGCGGCCGGCGGTGAGGTGTGGAGGAGCTCATGGGCGGCCGGCGGTGAAGAGCGGAGGAGCCCTGGGTGGCTGGTAGCGGTACAGGCAGGGGCTTAAACCCCCTTCATTTCAAATTCTGATAATCTGAGGAACCAGCCAAGGAGGACGCAAGAAGGAAGAGGGGAAAAATGGCTCCCCTCCAACATGCCATCCAGTCACTCTCTTTCTTCATGTCTGCCTGTCTCTCACATTCGTTAATTGTTTTGCTTACAATTTGCACAGTCGTCTTGATTTAAGCTAACTTCAAAATAGATGAAGGGGGGTTACCAAGAGTTTAGAATCGTATCGGTGACCGTAAAATGGCCACGTAACGCAAGTATAACTAATGACCTCTTAATCTCAAACCATGCTGTTGACGATTTTTCAGAACTGACCTCTAGCTTAATCGCCACTTGTAAATAAGGGTCCTTTCAAACGCGGCCCTTTAAAATCTACCCGCCTTATCCAAGCGATAATTTCACAGTCAATATTTACAGTAACTAATCGGCCAATAGAATTACACACTCATACATAATCATGCGAATACCAAGGTCATAAAGAATGGCATTTTTCATTGTGTTGACAAAGGTCATGTTTACTTGTCAGAGTGAGGGAGGAATAGTGTATTGTAACTTCCAGGGCCAGCTCGTGAGTGTGTGTGTGTGCTCTATAACTTAAACACTTTTAGTGGTTGAATTACGGCATGTTAGCTTGCCCTCTTCACCACGGGTCCTTAGCACAGACGAAGACATCTGAACTTCAATATCGTACTTGTCCCTGGCAGATGACCAGTCGGTGTAGGTGTTGTTGGCCGAACAAGGGAAATAGACAGACAGACAGAAAGCCAATGAGGTGAAGGGACAAACTATTCCAGTCAGTGTGGGAGGAAGACCTTTGTGTAAAAAATGTATTTAAAAAAAAATTGCTTGTGACAGTTTTGTTTTTGAATGGGGAAGATAAGACTACTGGCCACAACTTCAAAAGAGAGCATCTTATCTATTTATTTTTTTACTGTACTTTGACTGAAAACCCCTCTCATTTACAGCAAAGACCTGAAAGCAATTAGGGTTGCCTGCCTTGCTCAGGCACAGAAAGAGTTTTCACTTCGTCGGCTCTAGGAATCCATCTCACAACTTCTCTGTGACTGGTCATTTGCTCCAGCTGCCAAGCTGCCTCACGTAGACTCTCCAACGCCGACAGAGTTAAAAGTAGTTGTTTCACCCGTTTCCACTACGTCCTCGGTGGTTATTGTTGTATGAGAAAGCAATACAGCAATATCAACCACTGATTCAGTCAGGGTGCCAGCTGAGCTACTCAGCATCACCTGCTATGTCCAGACCAGCAACATTCTTCCATTCATTCACACTGTACTCTGTCAGTAACGTGCGAGTAAGGACTTACTGTCCAAGTATCCCTCTCACTCTATCTCCGCCCCAGCTTCCACCTCCACGCAACGCAGCCAACCGACACAATTTCCCAAAGTTCAATGCCGGGTCAAACACCTGAGCAGTGCGTCTGTGGATTAGGAAAGAGCCGTCTTACTTTGGAGATGGTTTGCTGCGCTTGGGAGTGAATGTATGGATGTCTGCCCAAAAATGTGTCAGGGGTGGACATGCATTTTGTGCACGCTCCTCATTTCACCTCTATGTACAAATTCTGAAATACCAAGTTAATAAACTATGATACAGTGTGGTATAACAAATTCTCTTTTGATCACAGCTGGTAATAGCACCGAACAGCTGAATTGTTTGACATTTAAAAAACAAAGATAACACTGTGTGTATGTGTGTGTCATTATGCTAAGTTCATTAAGTCATCATTGATTTATGAGATTAATCACGCAATTATTCATTGCATTTGCATACCAATATGACTCATTAGGCCGTGTTCTTGTGCATGTCTTCAGCACATTTCACTACAACAGGAGATATTGCCACACTTAGCCAATTCCTCTGTGATCATTTTCTCCACAGTCTACCTGAAAGCCATCCTCTAGCGGCCAACGGGTGTCATTGCAGCTTTTCATTATTTCACTGATAAAAAAGCACCATCTACATCCAAGCTGCGCAGGGTCACATGAAGAAAAAAAGATTTTCAAATGCACAAACAAGATACATAAATCGCACATTCTGCTGTACATTCGCGGTAAAACAACATCCTGGACGAGCGAAATGCAATATTGTATCTCTAGCCCGCGTTAACAATCGTAGTCGGTCTGCAATGAATGGCTGCAAGAGGGAAGGAAAAAAAACCTGAACTTCAGGTGACTGGCCATGGCTTTGACATAGCCTCTGCATGCAGACATGAACCTCACTAAACTGGGCGGAGGGTGGAAGAAAATACCACGACTTGCTTAAAAATATTATCTCCAGACTTTGAAAGAGCTCGACGTAAAAACAGCGCGAGCGCCTACTGAGCAAACCAGTCCACCGTTTTTGAGCCGTGAGAGAGAAAGTTAGACGTTTATATTAACGGAGAATTGAAGTTAGCTACAAAGCGTTGCTAGATAGCGCTATTGCTAGGAACACTGGGGCATGGTTAGCCCTGAGTCTGGCTTGTCTGATCCGACTGACCCTTCATTTTATTGTGGCCAGATTCTCAGATCCTCCCCTTTCTACCCCGAAAGAGACTCGCTTGCACGGGCAGATAAACGAAAACGCTCAGCCATTATTCCATATAGCTACAACCGATACACAAGCTAACTGACCGCAACCTTTAGGGGAACGGGACCTTTATCGATTATACTCTATTAAAGACACGTACCGCGTATGCACTCGTTGGCTAGTAGCTAACGTTACTGATCGCCAACAACATGGCTGCCTAGCTCAGACCTTAAAAAGGAGAAATAACCTACGCCGTGTCTTTGTCTGTTTCACCTCTTTAACCCTAAACTACTGCGCAAAACACACGGAGAGACATTAAAATTGCACAAAACCAGCGAACGACTTACGTGAAGGCAGGCGCTTGGGTTGCTCCTGCTTCCTCCTTGGCATTTTCCCCCTTTTTATCACATTCTTCTCCTTGTTTTAGGCGTAAGAAGAAAAAAGGTTTTTTCCCATTGAGATTGTAGGCGAGTGTGGTGGCAGGGACTGTGCACCTGGCTTCTCCTCGGCGGTTTAAAGTGTATTGTTGGGTACAGGAACACAGGAGGAGGGTTCTGTGCTGTTGTTGTTGCCGTGTCTTGACTATGGCTGCTCTCTGTGTAAGTGTGTCTCCGAGCCCCTAACTAACACTAATGCAGGGATCAAAGGGCAGCAACAGCAGAGGAGCACAGAGACACACACACACTAGCTCGAACACGCACACTCTAGAGGAGCTCACCCGCGAGAGCAGAGTAGAAACGGACAAGGTGCCCCCAAGCTTCCAGGGTACATTTCTGACTGCTAAACTCCTAAATATTTTTTAACACGTATTTTTGAATAAATAAATTATAAATACGGCAAAGTTGGCTTATTACTTTTTTAAGCCCGCTGAAAGTACATCATTACATAGCTTTTTTATATAGAATGCATTTTTATATTAATTAATAACATTTCAAATGAAATACCATGTGACATTTACATTTCATTAAATTAAAGATAAAATAATTATTCAGAAGCCCAATAGGAATAACAACTTTCCAAAAATAAACTGTTCAATAAATGTATAAATTACTTTGACACATTTGAACGATACGTTTATACATGTACATATGACAATGATTACATGTTTTTTGTAACCATTTCATTTCCTGAGTTGGAAATACTCGGTTTGCATTATGCAACCCATTAAATGTATTGCTGTTGTATTTTCAGTTTCAAAGGTTAAATACATTATGAGAAATAACTGGTGCTATAACTTCCTCTTTTCCCAAAACACTGTAACTTCTTCCCTTTTGAAAAAATGGAAAACAACACTTCTTTGCAATCCCACATTGGGTTTAGGTCAAATTGGACATGTCGCTTTGATGGTTATAACTTCCTCTAAAACATGTCTGTAGACAATAAGAAGGGGGTTGTGGTATATGGCTAATGTACCATGGCTGGAAGCCATTCTAATCCACAACAAAACACAGGTAGCCTGGATACCGCCTCTAGCCATGATATACTGGCGATATACCACAAACCCATGATGTGACTTAATGCTTTTACAAACTGATTACCAACCTAAATAGAACAGTAAAAAGTACAATTTTTTGCTATACCCTTGGTAAACCTGTGATCTGATATATCGTGTTGTTCACCCTACCAGCATTCTGTGCTTGATCGACCAGGTTTGTAATTGTATACCATTGCCTATAGGCAATTATTCTACAATTTAGCTCTAGCAAGAGTTGACTGCCACTTTATCCCTTTGACGTGTGTCATCTAAACCACTGACTTTCTAAAAGCTGTGGTATTTGCCAGGTCCAGTTCGTACTCTCTACTTGCATTGGTAATCAGTTTCTAATACATACAGTGCACCTTCAGGGTTTGTGTTTTAAACCCAAAATAAGCTAATCTATAAGATATAAGCTGTATCGAGGCGGTCTGCATTGTGTCGTGCATAAGAACAGCCCATAGCTGTGGTATATTGGCCATAACCCCCCCTTCCCATGTGACTTATTGGTTAAACATGTCATTCTCTCATATCTGTTGCACTACCAGATTGGGCTGTTATATACATCTACCACATCGTTGACTGTCACAGACATTTAAAGTTACATTCTTCTCGATCTCTTTGCCTCCCGATGATCATTTTGTTGGGTTGAGTTTTTCACAGCTCAGCCTGGCC